>LPNX010546292.1:340122-551863 GCA_001517045.1 Pseudotsuga menziesii | reverse complement strand
TTCTTCCTCCAAAATTAATCAATATTATTTTATTATTTTAACTATTATTTTATTATTTTCCTTAGGATGCCCATTTTAGACCCCAAAATTCCTCTAATGGCCACAACATATCCCTCACCACAACAATTTAGGGTCCCGACAACAAAACCATTTGTTGTCTTATTTTGTCTCCTTCCCTTTTACAGGAATCCTGACCCAAGTTTAGTCGTTTCTGCTCAACACAACAAAGCCCGAGATATCGACCCGACAGAACAGAGCTCAGTCGACATCACCTGCGACGTAGATGCCATCTCACCTAAGATATCTCTCTTAATGGGTAACTTCCAAAACCATGTTTATGCAGTTGGGTGGGAGGGTGTTTAGTACCTTGGCTCTGCGCCAAGGCTCTCAACGAAGTCAGGAGGTGGACTATTTGTGTTCACTGTGCTTCTCTTATGCAATTCATTAAATAGACAACATACATGCAAAATAATCATATCCAGTTAATATAATGCAACCATCGTCCATCCATTCATTTATAAGCAAACCTACAGTCATTCATTCAATACAACATTTACACATATATCTTAGACGCATTCAACATTCACACATACACAGAATATAACGTGGAAACCCATCTGAGCAAAAATCACAAGATGCTCTTCAACTAGCATGAGAAAATAAATCCACATTTCGTCTGTGCACTAAGCTGCAGACTCTGCTTAATATCTTCTTCTCTAACTTTATAGACTCTTTCTCCCTCTCATGCTCTATGATATTCTCTCTATTATCTTCCTACTTTACTCTACTAGTGATTCACACACAGCCTGGATCGACTCAACCTTTGCATAGGATGAAGCAAAAAGAGTTACATGCATCATTCAACATGTACATCATAAGGTGCACGATATAGTGGAATCAGTGGATAAAATCATGCTGAAACATGTCAGTTCCGACTTGGTGGAGCAAATGCAGAAGATAGAGGAAGAAGTGTGCACAAAAGCAGAGAGGGTGGTGAAAATTGTGGAATATTTTCAGAACAAAATCAGCGCAAGTCAAAACATGGAGGAATAGCTTCAAGTGGCTTGAGATGAGCCACAAATGAGTGTTGGGGGCCTGTTGGGCCTAGGGACAATAAGAAAGAATTCATGCAGAATTTTGTCCAAGTATGGAGAAGACATAAAGGAGGAGAAGAAAGAGCTACAATTGAGGAAGCAACATAAATGAAAGAAGAGGAAGGACGTTGCGACAGAGGAAGTGAAAGAGAGGAAGAAGAGGAGGAGGAGGCACAGGAAGAGGAAGTTGTGATAGATAAGGAAGCCGCAAGGTTACCAATTGTATGCTTGGCCATCTAGTTGCATCAAAGCATACATGATCATCTCATCATTGGAAATGACTTTGTGTATGCAAAAAAATTATTCTACCTTGTTAATACATGCTATGCTCTGCTTCGTTGCGCCATCGGGCTTGCATAGCTCTAATTTGAGCTTTATTTGATATCCATCCATTGGTTGCATTGGTTTGAGGTTGGTTGGTTGAGGTCTGAAGAATGTTTGTGGTCCGTATCTTTCCGTGGGATTTCCCCTTCGAAAGAATTGGATTTATAATTATTTGTGTTTGTTGAACTAGGGGATGTCTGGTTTCTCCTTGGAGAATCATCATTTTTAGCAGTGTCCCTATCCTCAAGGTATTTCACGATTTTATATAGTTCGTCTTCCAAGCTTGATCTTATTTCTCTTCTTACTTCCTCCATCTCCCATGATATAGCTTTATTGACTTCATATTTCACGATATTTGTCAATTCTTCATTTTCCTGGTGTAGTTTGACTTCAATTTGATCTAGTCTTGAGTTTATATCTTCAAGAGTTTTAGAGTCTCGAACCCAGTTTTGCTCCAATTTCTACATTCGATCTTTCATTTATGCCATAGATCTTGTACAAGAAGGTATTTTGCTTACGCAAGGTAAAAACAATCTTCAATATAATAATTAATTATTATATTTAATAGGAATATCTATTTTAATAATAATATTATTATTTTTAACAAAATTAAAATAATCATAATAATTATTAATTTATTTTAAAAAAATTATAATAATTATATTATAATATCATTAATTTTTATTTTTGGTTGAACTTGGGAATTGGGGTTTAACTCTAAGGTTGGATGGTAATGAGGAAGGTGTGGGCAGGTCGAAGGGATGCAAAATGTTGAGCAAAGCTAGGCCTGGAGTATGGAAAAGGGATACTATACAAGAGACGACGAAGAATGGCAGAGAGAGAGGAGGTGAGTTGGTCATGTGTGGAGCTTGGGACCAGCGAAAATGAAAGTACAAAGGTCGCAGGAGGAGGAAGTGCGATGTGGGAGGGAGGGTCAAGGAGACAGGGAGAAGGGTTGGTGGTTGTGTTGGACAAGAGGATGAGAGGAGGGTGATGTGCAGGGACATGAGGGAGGCCATAGAGGGTGGAGGACGTGGAGCAAGCGGGAGTGGGAAGCTAAGTGGAAACATGGAAATGAAAGAGAGCAGAGTCGCATCAGATGAAGTAGTAAAGGAGAGGAGGTGAATGGAGTTAAGGAGAAATGTGGAGGGGGATGAAGGGTGGAGAGGAGAGAAGAATGCAACAATGGAGCCAAATGTTGCTCACATACCACTTGGTATGAGCAATATTATGAGACCCACAGATAATTCAAAGACACCCACAAATTAATAAATGAAATATATTGATGATTATTGATACAATGATCAACTCGCCTTTAAATATGGATAGGGTACCAATTCAAGGATCATGTCCTCTTACATAAACAATAACATTCATTATTAAGTAATTATATGATTAGCTAATTATTATTTATATTTATCATTATCTATTATTTATGTTTTATTTATTACATATGTTTGTAACATAAAGAAGTTATAAGTCCATGTTATGACTTTAATGCTTTTATTATGCATAACTAAAATATTGCTATTCAAGATTCAAGAATATAGACATCAAATAACTATAGTCTATTTACTATATGCTTTAACCATAATGATCATTTATTTCAAGCAAAAGTAGGTTATTTAGAATATCATAATATGGTTCTTTTTTTTCCTACATTTGTATAAAAAGATTACATTTAGGCATCAATCAATAATTACCTAAATAAATATATTATTAGTGGGTACTTTCCTTCCCTGTGGGTTTTTGGGGTCCTTTCGTTTCTACATCATATCAATGTCTTCTAGTGGCGGTACCACGCCTTGGGATTGAGTATGGCCCAAGAGGGGGCATACAATCAGGGGATTCGTACAAACCCCGCTGTGAATGTTTTTTATATTCCTTCTTTTTCGGCGGAGATGGGGGGGGTTACATCGTCACCTTCTTGGTCACCACACAAACATTCCACTCTTGTGGATTCAGGCGCCCCTCAGGGAGTTCATGGACTTCTCCACTCACCTGCAAAGAGCCGACTTTCGCAGGAACCGGGAACAGTGAGCATTGAAACAACTCTAAACACCCATCTACCTTTGCAGGGTCATGTGACTCGACGTGTTAAGGGCACTAACAAACCGTGTAAGTTATAATTTGAGAAGGTTAAACCGTAGCACCCTGTGTGTGTCCTTGGTAGGGATGTCACGATGGATATGGTTGTGGCTCTAGCACAAAGGGCTCTGATGGGGCGGTTTGATTTCATCAATCCTTCCGGACTGAAGATTGTGTCTTGGGTTTGTGGTTCATGGAAACCCCTCATTAGAAATTTGTCGCGTGTCATGGCTTTGGATGGTGGTTGGACAATTTTTCACTTCTTGTCAAAGGAGGATAGGACCATTATCGAGAAGAGGTACTTGGTCATTGGTAGTGGCTCTTTGATTATGAAACGTTGGCATGTGGGTTTCGACCCACGATCCAAGGTGTTGGACAAACGCAACCCGTGGGTACTTCTTCTGGGATTTCATGTTCACTGTTGGAACATTAAGGGATTCATGGGGATAGAAAATGCCATCGGAAAATTCATTTTGATGGGGGTACAACTTTTGGGCTTCAGTCGCCGCACTCCCAGGATGTTGGTTGAGATGGAGGTGCTTGATGGTCTTCCCAAAGACGTAGAGGTGCAGTGGGAGGGAGGAACTTTCATTCAGAGGCTGGACTATTGGCGCACCCCCTTTCGCTGGCATGCTTGTAGATAAACTGGGCATTCTCGATCCTTCTGCAATCAAATTTCGCCGACACCTCAAGGAGCAGGTTTGGAAGGCAACAGAGCATGAAGTTTCAGATTTTCAATGTACTTCGGTCAACCTACCTGTTCCTTTGGACCATGAATCTGCCCTTAATTCTGTTGGTAAGTTTTCACAAACTATACTTGTGGTTTTAAAATTTCTCTCAGCTGATGAGATCCTGGATGCTATGTCTACTAAGGGGATTGTGGATCCTGGGGGGGAAACTGCTATAAAGTGTGCATTGGCCAAGGACCTCCCTATTACTCTTAGCCATGCAATGGTGGATGCTAGGGAGACCACCCCTATTGAGGACCAACTTTTGGATGGGACCCCGGGCTTAGTTGAATCTGGGGAGTCCACTGGAACTAATGCATTACTGTCCCGTGCTTTATCTGATGTTACACGTCTCTTTAATAAGGAAGATTTGCCAACACTTCCTGCCTCTCGTTTGTTGTTGGCTGTGAACATTACATCCTCCCCTATTATTGATACATCACCTCCTTGGTTGGATTGCAGTCGAGCTTCTACGACACCGTTAAAACCTCTTCCCATTTTTTCCTCAGAAGATGCAGATGACTCATCTACCTTTCCTATCTCCTTTATCAAAGCAACCAATGTCTCCGTTCGCAAGCCGAAAAAACCACTGAAAGGCAGAGGACCATCTCAGACTAGTAAACTTTCTAGTTCTGATGTTGTTTCATTTTCCATCCCTACTATCCCATCATTACTAGATAGGGGTCTAGGGGATTCTCCACTACCTTCTATTATTACTACCAACTGGACTCTTAGATATGCAACGACCCACTGTGAGTTCTCTAAATGATCTTGTCTTCCTTCAATATTAGGGGTTTGGGTAAGGGCCCTAAACGAGCTGCCCTGAAATATTTCATTGACACTCATAAACTTGGTATTATCATGTTGCAAGAAACTATATTGTCGACCTCTGTTGCTTGTTATTTCTTCCTAAAACTGAAACCATGTTGGACGGTTTGTGCGTTGGCGCTATTGGACACTCTAGAGGTACTTTGATAGCCTGGAATCCTTAGGTGGCTGATCTAAAAGTGTTTACCATTTGTGTAGGCATATTGGTTGAAGGAATGCTGAAAGGCTTTCCCAACATGATTCACATTCTTAATATTTATGGTCCTTACTTGAACCAGAAGAGCTTTTGGGAGAAACTGGTGGACTCTGGGCTGCTTATGGACCCTACACTTACTGTGGTTGGGGACCTGAACTTCACTATCTCTCCTAGTGAGGTTTGGGGATCGGGGAAGCCTATGGACCTGTTAGCTAACTTCTTTGGGGATCTCTTTGATGCTGCCAACCTGATTGATATCGTCCTGACTGTAGTGGTACCCACCTGGTTTAATGGTAAAAGTGGGTCATCTGGTATTGCAAAGCGACTTGACAATTCTTTTATGCCTAAGGCATTATGCGATAAGATGGGTCACTATTGTTCCTGGTGTTCCCTTACTGGCATCTCGGATCATAAGGCTATCTTTCTTCAACTAGAATTCGACACCTTTATGACACCATATCCATTTATTGGGTGATTCGGATTTTAACAAATTTATTGTGGATAGCTGGCAAAAGCTCACTAACCCCATGGATGGGAAGGGAAACCCTATGATTTGATTGATTAATAAAATCAAGCTTCTTAGGGGAGTAATAAAAAATTGGGAGAGACAGAATAAACTTGAGAATGAGCAGGAGTTGACTAAGATCGATGAGGATATGAAGCTGGCTGGTGAGATGATGCTTGAAAGCAATTTTAATGAAGCCATTATTGCTTGTTTACAATCCTTGGCATGTTAAAAACAACAGTTGCTCATACTGAAGGAAAAAACATTACGACAGAAAATCCCCGCAACTTGGATCAAGGAGAGGGATGGAAATAACAAATTAATCCATAACTTTGCTAACAATAGAAGATTACATAATCCTATCTGGGAGTTGGGGGGTGAGGGGGAGGAGACTATTTGTGATGACAGATCTCTTAAGCATGTAGCTAGGGCTTTTTTTCCAAAAAGTATATACGAGTGAGCCCTCTAACAACATTGTTGAACAACTGAAGATTATCAAGTTGTTTCCTCGTTTTTTTTATGATAAAGATTGTGAGAACATTGGTAGGTCTATTTTGTCTTATGACATCCACAAAATGCTCAAGGGCTTTGCTGTGGACAAAACCTTGAGACCATACGACTGGACGGTGGGATTCTTCCTACACTATTATGACTTGTTAGGGAAAGAACTCACATAGGCCATTGACTTCACCTGTCGTTTGAGTTCGGTACCAAATTGTCTAAACACTACTTTCATCACGTTTATTCCGAAGAAGGACAGACCTGCATCTTTCGATGATTACAGACCCATCTCCCAGTGTAATTTACTCTATAAGATTATCACCAAGATTATAGCAGACTAAATTAAACCACAATTCGGGCTACATATCTCCAAGGAGTAGTATGGTTTCCTTGAATACAGACAAATCCGAGACGTTGTTGGTACAACACAAGAATGTATGCATTCGATCAAACAGAAAAGGCTCACAACTTTTATCTTAAAGTAGGATTTGGAAAAAGCATAAGATCAACTGGACTAGTCATTCATCTGGCTTATTCTTCTGCAAACTGGACTCACTATTGACTTAACCAATTGGATTATGTCATGCATAACCTCGGCCAGTTTTTCTATTTTAATCAACGGGTCTCCATCAATTTCCTTCAAAGGAAATAGAGGCATCATGCAAGGGTGTCCTCTATCACCCCATCTATTCATCTTAACTATTGAAGGGCTGAGTCGGTTGATAGTGGAGGCCAAGGACAAGGGTATATTCACTAGGATCAAGGTGTCTAGAGCTCTGTATATTACTCACCTCCTATATGTTGATGATGTTCTCATCTTTGGCGATGTCAATATAGTGGGTTGGTAACATCTGAAGACTATCATAGGCTTATTTTGCGGGGCCTCAAGTATCAAAATCAACACCCATAAATCATGTTTCTCCCATTCTTGTGGTGATCAGTTCATTATCGACTCATTTACCCACTTGTTTTCCTTCAATTTGGAAGTATTGGAATCCAGTATCAAATACTTAGGTTTCCACTTGAAGATGAATGCTTATAACAAAGGGGGCTAGGTTTGGATATTAAAAAAGCTTGGTTGGAAGGTGGCAAAGTGGACCTCACACTAGTTGTCACTTGGGGGCAGATTGCTTCTTATTACATGTTTTTTACAAGGCATATCAGTTTATTGGTTTTCGCTCTTCAAAGTTCTGAAAGGTATTATTGGTGCTATGAGAAAGTTAATCTTCCACTTCCTCTGGGAAGAAAAACATAAAACTTTCAAGTTCCATCTGATTGCTTGGGAGACTATCTCCAGACCCAAAGGTCTTGGTGGATGGGGGATCAAAAACCTCAGGCTTTTTAACTTGGCTCCCTGTGCTAAAAGTTGTTGGCGTAGCCTCACCGACAACGGGCTGTGGGGCAAAGTTATATGGAGCAAATATTTAAAGAATGTTTTGCTGCCAATTTGGTTGAGAGACAGGTATCATTCATTCACTGCAACATCCAAGACTTGGAGAAGTATCTCACGTACTCTGCCTTTCATTGTTGGTGATCTTGGATGGATGGTAGGGAGGGGTGTGCAGGTGTTCATTGGGATTGACTCGATTGCTGGCTTGTCGGGTGATGCTTCCCTTTCCAAGGATCTGATTCGACACCTCCACTATAATAACCTTTTTGTTATTAAGCAGGTGGATAAGGGGTCACATACATCTGGTCGACGATGGATCACTGCTAAGGATTTACAATTATATGGTGTTTGGGCAGTAAAATGGGAGAATTACACCACTAATCTTACGATGGCCGGTATCAATTTATTGGACAACAGTTATCGCATTGTTTGGTGTAGGAACAAAAAGCTGGGTGAGGTCACTGCATCATTGGTCTATGATGTACTTGTTGAACAACAAACCCCTCTGGACCTTCCCTGGTGGCGTAATTGGATCTGGAACGACAAACTCTCAATTAAGATACACTGTTTCAGTTGGTTTGCTTTGAACAAAAAGATACTGACATGGGATAACTTACAGTCCAGGGGTTTTACCGGGGCCGGTAGATGCAACATGTGTCGAGTACATTTGGAAACTGTTGAACACATTTTTTGGGATTGTTCTTTCATCACCAATGTCTGGAGCAAGCTTATGGACTCATTGCATTTACCTTTCATATGGGAGCCCACTGATTTTAAGGACAATGTTCTTAGGTGGAAGGGATCATTCCCTTGTTGATAGACATTCCATTAGCTACTGTCTAGGAGGCTTGGCATGCATGCAATTTGGCTATTTTTCATGACTACAAATGCAAGGCTGAACTGGTGTGCATAAATACCATGACGATACTCAAGGATTTTGGCAGTAGACAAATATCACGCAACACTAGAATAACCCAGCCTCTGATTTGTGACAGGTCGATGGTGACTAGATTCTTCGATGATGCAGAACAAAATGGTTATTGCGGTGCTGGGATGGTCATCAAACTATATCCAAATCATCAGTTAAATATTAGGATGGTTGTGGGTATTGGGACCAACACTGAGGATGAATTAGTGGCCTTGTGGGTCTTCTTTGGTTTGCACACAAAAAACAGTTGAGTATTAGTCTTGTTTTGGGGGACTCCAAAGTAATTGTGGACTAGGTAAATTTAAAGCATCAGATTCTATCATTGAACCTCACACATAAGATAATCAAGGCCAGATGCATAATTGACCTTTTCCCAAAGACGAATTTCAAACATGTATATAGAGAATACAATTGTGAAGCTGATGCATTATCAAAGAAGGCCATTTTTTATTAGCCTGCATGCTTGTTCAATGAGGAAATACATAATGGGATCATGGTGGATAAGGGTTCTTTCAGTGTTTTGATTCAACAATTGTTTCTTATCTTTTTGATGATCACTGTTGGGCTAGCGCATTGTATATGACCAGTTTCATTAGAGATGATACTTTACATCTGCACCTTCTATATCTTTACTGATATGTTATTTTGTATGGCTAGGCTATCAGAGTGTACAAAAAGCTCTATTTTGTTATGAGAGTAAAAATCTGATGTAGCGCCTATTTACATAAGGTATTAAGTTTTAATGAGCAACCTACTAAGAGAACCTCTCTCTTTGGTGTTTTTTTATCTATGATTACAATTTTTTAATAAAAAACTTATTTTTCTTTATGAAAAAAAAAGCTAGGTAGATAAACATGATTTTTTTTACAGTAATGTTAGCTATAGTATATTAATATTTTATTTACTGTGTAACAAATAAAATACTAAATTACTCATACATATACACACAAAAATAACTTATTTGATAATTTCTCCACGCAACTGAACTAGGCAAGTCCATGTACCACCCAACCATACGTGTTCTACAAACAGTCTTAAGTTGTTCTATCTCAGAAATGACACCCAAGATGATCCAAGATATCCACTACGAAAATAATCTCAGGGTTTATAGGTATTTCAACAGTTACAGTTAATGAACTTAGGATTTACAGGTAAATTTTATTGCTAGGATTACTCACATTACCTGCCCACCTAACACCTCCCGATGCTCTTCAAGGTGTGCATAGAAATCTTTTCACACTAGCCTAAGCTTGCTTAGGATCATCTACCAATCATTAAAAATTGTTTGCACTCCCTATACCTTATCCATGCAACACTACCAAGCACTCTTCAATATGATCATAGAGAGCTCCTTAACCCATCCGTTTACACCAGACCTTTTTCCAAGCAAATAGCCACCTTGCTACCAAATCATATGATGTGCTTTATGGCTGATATGGTTGTCTCTAAAATTCGATCTATCTTTTCTTCGCTCCCCACTGCACTTCTCTTGTAATCCTTTTTCTTTTCCAGCAGTGCCAATCTCCCATTCGAATCTCCCTTATCTACCAAAAAAAAGTCCTTCTGGGTCTCTTTCTCATCTAACAAACCAAGTGACACCTATCACTAATTTGTGAAATCTTGGCTAAATTTTTGGAGTAGTTTCAACTACTTTAAGGATGAGAAAAAGTAACTACTTGACATCCCAGTCCTAAAGATTTACTTTCCCCTTTGTAATATTATGGTCCTTTTGTGGAACTCTGCATAGTCAACTTTTGGAATTATGATTTGTTTATTTATATAATCAAAACTGTTACTTATAATCATCACCATAAAAAATATCTCATGGTAATTCACAACCAAGCCATAAAATTAAATCACAACCAATAGTTCTAACATGCTGATAATTAACTAGCACTTGAGAATTTTAAGGGTGATACCTTGGGGTATTGTTGCCGGCTAATTCGCACCTCGGGTCACGTGGCAGAAATCTTCAACCCACTAGGTGTGACCTTGGGGGCAAATAAGAGTCAAGTGCTGTCACTTGATCTTGACTCCTCCGTCTAGGCTCTCTCCTAGAGAAGCCAAAGGGGGTAGTCCCTAGTAAAATAAACTAAGGTGTTTAATCTATAAAAATAAAACAACTAGTCTAGGAGATGATAATAAATACTGAAATTAAGATGAACTGCAAATCATTTAAATGACTAGCATATAAAATAACATTCCATATAACACATTGATTAACTTAAGCATCAAAACATAAATGAAAATGTCAGACATACCAATGCTAATGTAGTGCTTGTGTAAAGAGGTTGCTAGTGAAGTCTCAAGAAGTATTGGAGTTGTCTGGGTTGGTCAATTTTAGAATTATTAAATGAGTAGTTAGAGAGTGGGTAAAATCTTGGTCAATTTTATTAGAAATGCGGTAATGATTTTATTATTACAAGGGAAATGGTATTACAGATATACCCAGGGGGTACGAGGAATATATCCGAATTTACCAAGGAATGGCTCTCACCGTGACGTGGGGTTGTGTTCAGCACTGCACCAAATGAGGGTGTAGCCTAACGGTGCTCCACTGTCACTTTCTAGTGGTTCCCACTTCAGTTGCAAAATTTCCCCACAACTTGGTAAGATCGAAAGAAGTGTTGGATTTTCACTTGTAGGGATTAATTGAAGTGTTCAACTAATTACTAGTCACTTCAATTCCTTTCTAATTGTCCCACCGATCCAACCAAAAGACCTACAGTGGTCACAAGAGCATACTGAGAATGAAGCCTTGTAAATTTTAAGTTTTTTAGAACTAAATATGATTTTTAAAAACATAGGGCTGATACTCTCGTTATCGAGAACATAACCGAATTTGGTAAATTTTACTTAAGAAATTAAAAAAAAATACATAAAAAAGATTAAAAAAAAACTAAAAAAAATAAAGTGCAAATCCCCTCTAGGGGAATGGGGTGTGGGAACTTGGCTTCCCACTTGCTTCTCTTTTCTACAATGATTTAGAAATAAAAATTACTTGTGCTCCTTTGTAGAATAGGAAACACAAGTTTTACAATATAAGGCCTTAGAAAAATGGCCAAATAGAGAATTGTGAAAAGAGGGATCTCTTGATTGCTTGTTTCTTTAAAATTTGACTAGAGGGCCTCTCTCTTTTATCTAATTCTGCTACAAAACAACAAACAAAGTTATGCTAAAAAACAATAAATCAATCAAATAAAGATATACAATTTTAGAATTAAAATTAGTACTTCAAAAAGATAAATTTTGCAATTTTTAACAAGTACTTTAAGCAAGTCTAGATCTATGAAATATTACTTTTTAAAATCAGATATGAACTTTAAATGCGCATATGTAAATTAGAATGCTAAGATATTTTCCAATATATTAATGAGATTTAAATATGCAATAAGAACTAGTAACTAAAAATTTAAAATTTTATGTGACAAAAAGAAGGGAGAAAAAGTGCCCCCAACATTGGAAGCTTGGGAAATGGAGTTTTCCAATGGAAGGAAGAGGGATATAGATCTTCCAATGATAACACAAAGATGTGGGAGAGTCAATCAAGATCCACCACTTATTTGAAGGAGCTACCTGCACAACTTGAACTAAACCTTGAAAGATTTCGTTAATAACTTGTAATGCTTGCACGAGATTAGAAAAATATGCATAGAAACAAATAAAACATATAATTTCTTGATCTTTGCATATAAGAAGACAATGAGCTAAGCAAGTAAACAAACTTTGATTAGTTATTTAACATTTATCCTACCAAGCACGATTATAACAATATACTAACAAAGCATGAAATTGATACAAGTATACCTCACATAAGAGAATAGATCATCCACACATCGATACCCTACACAGGTATGCCTCCAAATCCTTCACTTTATTCCACAATGATAACAAACTACAAAATACATGAGCAGAGGTTCAATGCTCAAATCATCTGTAATCTTACAAAAGTATTAACAAAAAGGGCTTTGAGAGGCAATGCATCGAAGAGTTAAGTTTGATACAACCAACGAAGGGTCAACCAGAGCCTGCATTTTCTGATTTAGAGTAGCCTAGGGTTTGCATAGAGAGCTATCATCCAACAAGCCCTTTTGATATATGTGATAGAGTTGTTGACTTGCTTCATCATGCAGATGTTTACATTAGCCCTATCCAAGCTTGGATAAAAGAAGCCTGTGGAAGATCATGCCAGTTTGGGAAGCAATTTGATAAATTGTTATATGTTTATGATCCCCCATCCCCCCAAGGGGGATTCAAACTGTTTTCACTTTTTTTTTTTCATTTTACTTTTTATTTTTTCCAATTTCTTTCAAATTTCTTAAGTAAAATTAACCATTCTGGCTGTGTTCTTGGTAACGAGAGTATCGACACTGTGATTTAAAAAAATTCACATTTAGTTCTTAAAAAACTTAAAAGTTACAAGACTTCATTCCCCATATGCTCATGTGACCACTGCAGGCCTTTGGCTAATCGACGGGACAATAAAAAAGAGATTGAAGTGACTGGTAATTAGTGGAACACTTCAATTAATCTCGACAAGTGAAAATCCGACACTTCATTCGACTTTATCAGGTTGTGGAGAAATTTTGCAAGTGAAGCAGGAACCACTAGAAAGTGACCATAAGGCATCGTTAGGCTACACCCTCGTTTGGTGTAATGTTGAACACAACCCCATGACTCCATCTAGCCCACATGTAACTATGAGAGCCACTCCTTGGTAAATCCAGACATATTCCTTGTACCCTTGGGTATATCTGGAACACCATTTTCCCCATAATAATGATATCATTTCCACAGTCTTAATAAAATTTACCAGGAATTTACCCACTCCCTAGTTACTCAAATAATAATTCTAAAACTAACCAATCGAGACAAATGCAATACTTCTCGAGACTTCACTAGAAACTCCTTTACACAAGCACTCCATTAGCACTGGTCTATCTAGTAATCTTATTTATTATCATGCTTAAGTTAATCAATGTGTTGTGTGGATTGTTAATTGATATGCTAGTCATTTAAATTATTTGCAGTTCATCTTAGTTTCAATGTTTTATTTCATCTCATCACCTAAATGAATTGTTCTATTTTTATAGATTAAATACCATAGTTTATTTTACTAGGGACCACCCCCATTGGCTTCGCTAGGAGAGAGCCTAAATAGGGGAGTCAAGATCAAGTGACATCACTTGACTCTTGCTTGCCCCCAAGGTCACACCTATTGGCTTGAAGATTTATGCCACGTGACTCGAGGGGCANTAGGAGAGAGCCTAAATAGGGGAGTCAAGATCAAGTGACATCACTTGACTCTTGCTTGCCCCCAAGGTCACACCTATTGGCTTGAAGATTTATGCCACGTGACTCGAGGTGCAAATTAGGCGACAACATTTTGGCGCCATTGCCGAGGATAAATCTTTCTATTCCCGGAGTACGACTTTTGTTTTCTCTTTTTATTTTTCTTTTGTTTGATGATTTTTTAGATTAGTTTTTAATTTTTCATCTGGCGACTTCACTAACTTTTTTTTCTTTGTCATAATTTACAAAAGAAAAACAAAACAAAATTTTTTATGAGAAACTTTTAAATGCATATTTTTTCTTCTCACATGGCGACTCCATTGAAGGGATAAAACCCTGTTATCTCATAAGCTTGTGAAGTTTTGTTGTGTATATGGGCCCATATGACATAGTAAAACTTTTAGAGCTCATCATTTGACAGCTCCACCTGTTCAATAGAAGGTTCAATGATTATATCAAATGCATATTAAGAATTTGTAATATGGATGAATTAAGGGAGCAATGTGGTGCCCATATAACCAGACTTTTTCATCCTATAGATTTCTCAAACATCCCGGGTTTTCCCAACTTTGGTCATGATGTGGGGGATGTATATATATGGCTTCCAGTCTTTCATGGAAATTATGGTGATTTGGCCATCTGGCATGTCAAGTCTTTCATTCAATTGTTGACTGACTCCAATGTTCTTTATGAGGACAATATGATAGAAATGTTTGCTAGTACTTTTCAGGGAGATGCTTGTTGTTGGTTCTATCAAGGCCTTCCTAATAAATGTATAACCTCCTTTCCCAGCTTTCTTTGGATGTTTTTAGAGTAGTGGCATGATGGTAGGGGTAGTATGAATGGTTTGGAAAAATTCCTTGAAAAGATCTTTACCTTCTAACTATCTGGGACAGAGTATCACATGGAAACATATGATGGACCTTTTGCCATGATACAAAATATTGAAGACTTGGAATCACTTCTTGAACATTTAAGTGAAGAGGAGATCCATGATACTCCCATTGAAGAACTTCCTCGTGCTGTCATATACACCATCGAATGTGTGGAAGTCCCTCTAAGTTATTTAAAAAGGGGAGAGATTAACCGTCTTATTAAAGAATATGAGGGCTCTCTCAATACCCAGCAGGAATATGAAAATGGGCACGTCCATAACAATCCCATTGAAGAGTTTAACAGAGAACCCTTAATTGGAGACATTGTTGAAAACCATCCTCATATCACTTTAATAGAAAAAAAACGAAGATTTGGCAAAGCTAGAGGAACCCATTGAGCAACACATCCCAAGTGATCCCATTGAATATGTTCACAAAGGTTCCTTGATTGAAGATATTGTTTAAGATCCTCTTCATGATACCATAATAGAAACCATTGAAAATTTGGAGTGTTCTCATGAATATTTCATTGATAAAGATCACATTTTTTCTCTAGATTTACCTTAAGAAGAAACCATTATAAAAGCCTATAAATAAACTTATGATAAGATCTGTATGGTGTGTGAAGACACTAGCCCTTGTTCTCCACATGTTGATGAAGGTTTGGAAAGTTTACTACCTTGTAATATTTTTTAAACCAAATCTTCTGAAGAAGATTGTTATGAATACAAGGAAGACATGGATAGCCAAGAGCATGATGCCATGGATGAATAGTCCCCCACATATGACATGGATTGGAATGATGACTATCGGAAATTTATGGAAAATCCCATCTACGATATGTCTAGAGAAGGGAGTGCTTATTCAGAATCTTTTGGAGGTTTTGTGGAAAATCCCATCTATGACATGTCCACAGAAAGGAGTGTTCACTTAGAAACTTGGGGAGGTCTCGGTATGGAAAAATGAGCATTCAAATTTTTCTTACGATCATTCAGAGCCATATCATCCCAAATATTACAGAAATATTAACAAAAAAGACTTTGAGAGGTAGTGCATCGAAGAGTCAAGTTTGATACAACCAATGGAGGGTCAGCCTGAGCCTGTATTTTCTGATTTAGAGGTTCCTTATGATTTGGAGCAGCCTAGGGGTTACATAGAGAGTTATCATCCAACATGCCCTTTTGATATATGTGATCGGAGTTGTTGACCTGCTTCATCATGAAGATGTGTTCATTAGCCCTATCCAAGCTTGGATAGAAGAAGCCTGCGGAAGCTCATACCAGTTTGGGAAGCAATTTGATGAAGTGTTATATGCTTATGATCCCCCATCCCCCCAGGGGGAATTCACACTGTTTTCACCTTTTCACCCTTTTTCATTTTTATTTAAACTTTTCCAATTCTTTCAAATTTCTTAAGTAAAATTAACCAATTCGATTGTGTTCTCGGTAACGAGAGTATCGACACTGTGATTTAGAAAGAAAATCACATTTAATTCTTAAAAAGCTTAAAAGTTACAAGACTTCATTCCCTGTATGCTCTTGTAACCACTGTAGGCCTTTGGCCGGATCAATGGGGCAGTCAAAAAGGGATTGAAGTGACTAGTAATTAGTGGAACACTTCAATTAATCTCGGCAAGTGAAAATCCGACACTTCATTCAACTTTACCAGATTGTGGGGAAATTATGTAAGTGAAGCGGGAACCACTAGAAAGTGATCATGGGGCACCGTTATGCTACACCCTCGTTTGGTGTAGTGTTGAACACAACCCCATGACTCCATCTAACCCACGTCACTGTGAGAGCCACTCCTTGGTAAATCCGGACATATTCCTCATACCCCTGGGTATATCTGGAATACCATTTTCCCCATAATAATAAGATCATTACCACATTCTTAATAAAACTTATCAAGAATTTACCCACTCCCTAATTACTCATTTAATAATTCTAAAATCGACCAACCAAGACAACTGCAATACTTATCGAGACTTCACTAGCAACCCCTTTACACAAGCACTCAATTAACACTGGTCTATTTGGCAATCTTATTTATTTTCATGCTTAAGTTAATCAATGTGTTGTGTGGAATGTTATTTGATATGCCGGTCATTTAAATTATTTCCACTTCATCTTAGTTTCAATGTTTTATCTCACATCTCATCTCCTAGACAAATTGTTCTATTTTTATAGATTAAATACCATAGTTTATTTTACTAGGGACCAACCCCCTTGGCTTCGCTAAAAAAGAGCCTAGTCGGAGGAGTCAAGATCAAGTGACAACACTTGACTCTTGCTTGCCCCCAAGGTCACACCCAGTGGCTTGAAGATTTCTGCCACGTGACCTGAGTTGTGAATTAGGCGGCAACAGGTATTACAGAGGTCTAGTCATGATCTTCAAGAACTAAGATTTTGCAAATTTGTCAACGTATTTTATAGTGACTTCGAAGTCATGGAACTGTCCCTGCTCAATTGGGGGCAGTAAACTGCTCAAGTCTCATGTAAGGATAGAAGAAGCAAATTATTTGTTTCCTAGCATTTAAGTCCAAACAACCAACCTCAATACTGAATAAGCTAGAAAACCAAGCTAAAACATTACTTAGAATGAGAAGACAACTACGGAGATGTGCACGTGTATGTCTCAAATATGGATTTCAATACAAATGTAAAAGGGCCACTTACAATCATCTCAAAATTCAGTTAAAATCACAATAGGATAAAATGTTTCTTTCTCACTGTCCAAAGTGCCTTTTGCAACTGAGCATTATTTTGGCCATGGCATACCATCTTGGAAAGGAATGCGCATATTCACGATAGGAGATGACTTCCAACTTAATCGTAACTTTTTACTAGCATCATACACAATGTTCTTAAGAAACACTCGTTAAGCACACGCTATATCTTTCATTTTCTGCTTCTTGATTCGAATAGCTTTAGCATTGCCGCAAGAGCCCACTGTTCTTAATTTCGAGATGCAGAGGAACACAGATAAAAAATTATTAAGCATACCTGACATATGTCCATGAACGAAATGCTAAATGCAGAGGATTCAATCAAGGCCTCAAAAATAACAAACTACACTAGTGCATTTAGAAAAAATGAGGTTAAGCGAAAAGGCATCAACATAATCCTGTAATGCCGATACTACAAAATTACATTTCAAGATTTCTGTACAAAGGATTTGTTCGTGCGGAAATAGATATCGAGTATCGAGATAGACCTGTAATGCTGATATGAAATGGATTTGAGTTCAAAATTGAACTCTTGTAGATCATTATTGTAATTGAAATTGGATTTCATATCTACCATTTAAGTTCTCCATTCTTCTATTCAGAGATGTCAGCTGATGCCTAGCGCCAAGCTGTTAGAAAGCAATCAAAGAAACTATTAATTTGTATAAAGGAGATTTTGCTCAACATAAAAATTTAAAGTAGAAAGTTATTGACCAAAAGGGTTGCATTCAATAAAACCACCTGAGTCAAAATTCTTCTTGAGACTATCAGAGCATTTTAAGAACATTGCTAACGTGACAATTAGCCTTTTTCAGCCATGATCCTAAGAAATTACAATGGACCAAGAGTTCTTAATTACAGCTTGTAACTTCCTGAATATCCTGATGTCGAGAATAATTTGAAAATTCAACTATTTGCATGCCCCTTCCAACTACAGCAATCTGATAACAATCTCTGAGAGTAGCAGACACATCTGGATTCTGTTAGAGAGCCATAATCATAATCTTCTAAAAAAATACGCCAAACTAAAGAAGCATATGTACCAACGAAGCCACATGACAAATACTTTGACCAATTCCAAGTTGATTTTGAAATTACCTTTCCTTATTAGCTATGGCATGTAATGCCTCAGGTTCGGGCACATTGATGATTGAACTGCAATGCTCTCTCAGATAATTTTTTTTGTTTAAGTGAGAAAAGCGCCAGCAACGAATCCGTTGATCTAGACCAGTGCTAAAAACCCAATGACCGTCTGTCCACACACCTGTAGTGCAAATAAAATTGTTTTTATGGACTTATTAGAGCATTTCAATTAAATGCCATTGGATTAAAATTGTCGTTAGGTTCTGGCCAAAGGTGTCATTCCAACCAGTGAATTGTGCAAGCATGACATTGGACCTTCAATGTTCATTACTCAACTTTTATCAGTAAAACTTCAGAAAGACAATCTTGACTTTTGTGTTTCAGTTGGTTTATCTAATAACACCCAGAAAGGTCAAAATTCTAGATATCTAGTGTTAAACTCATTCCAAACGTTTTTGTGCTGTTTATTTTCAAGTGGTTAAAGCCCTGAATTGTACAAATACAGCATGTAAAGCTCAAAAGCATTTTGTTACCTTTAACAGAGGAACTGTGAGCAGAGTCAATCACTTCTCGATTGAGGCAAGTGAACTCATACATGACTTTTCTAGTCTCAGACCCTGAAACGCACAGATATTACCCAAACCATCCCAAAAGAGAAAATATAGGAAGATCTTTAAGAAAACTACCCAAAACTTGAAATTCTACACGCCCTCAAAAATCAGTAAATTATAATACGATAAAAACACAATGTACCTGAAGCCTTGTCATCTGCTCCACCTAATATAGTGCTTGCAATCTTTGGCTTATCGAGTTTGCCATTTTTGAGTTCATTCTGTTCCTCTGAATCTTTTCTTTCATTCTTGATAATGTTATTTATCGACTTCTTCTCAGTTTGATGTACGTGCAAACCAAAGCTTGCAATATGTAGAGCTTGATCATCCCCCCCACTAACAACACAGTAAAGTGAACGCAAATTCTCATCCTTCAGGCTCCCATCACCGTTTAAATTCGAAATGTAAAGACAATTGACTCCAGACTGGTGAGCACAATAAAACACATGTAAAGGATGAATCCTTCGATTTTCAGTACACATCCTTGCCATGGGTATCATTTCATTACTACCTCCAGTATCTAGATTGATTGAAGGTTCTGAGAGACCGTTCAAAAAATTATTTTCGTCCTCAAATTCAATTTGTCTGGTAGGTTTGTCCTCTTGCTCCTCTGAAATTTTATTTTCGCTGCCATTAAAACCAGTATTCAAGATGGTTTCTTCTCCAACACTATGCAAAGGCGTTGTGCCCGATGATGAATTGCATATATCAATATTTGCAGCACCTGATTTATGAATAGTCGCTTCTGGAAACCCCTCTTGCTTTCTTGAAAATCTCCAGCGGCGCCCACCCTGACTTCCTCTGCCTGTGCGTGGCCGTCTTTGGGCAACAATATCCTCTCCAGGATTATGAGCAGAAATTTTTAAAATGAATTCATTGACTATGTCTGTCAAGTCCCACACTGCGATATTCCCAGTTGTTGCTCCGCTAAGTACGAGATATATGTTTTGAATGTTTTCTGCAAAAGAAAAGGTTTAAGTAGCATTAAATCCAATCATTCCACGGTTCAATAGGCAAAGAAAAGTGTTTTTCTTTTATGATCTCAGGCTTTGCTATTAACTTTCCCGTTTGTGACTAAAATTTTATCAGTCTTTAGACTTGGCAGAAGGAAACCTTTAAAAGTTTAAACAGTATGAAATAACAAGAATGCCATGTGCAAAGTTGTCCCACACTGCTGGTGAAGGCCTCAGAAGAATTCGAATTCAGTACAGTACGGAAAAACCAGATAAAATTTTTTAGATACTTAAAATATTCAGGAATATACGTCTTAAGTCATGCAATTTCAAATTCTGTTTTGAACAGTTTCTAGTGTATTCGCAGATTCTTGTGAGGAAGTTGGAGTCAGTGGCGTGCACGGTGGCCCCATTACGCACAACATAATATGGCCAACGAAGTTTCGTACGCTGCATGAAAAACACCAAGCGTTTCGCTCAAAATACACTAGCACTTTACTGTGGCTGCATAGCACGAAAATACAAACGCGCAGCTTAAACGTTTGATGATTTCGCCTTTTCTAGGCAGCATCACCACGATTCCGTGGAAATCGTGTAAAGATTTTGAAAAAAAATTCAAATTTTTAAACAAATTATATTTAAATTTGCATTTCGAGGTTGCTAAATTTATTTATACATTCAAACACAATTTAAATTTAGCAAAATGAACGAATTTGTAGACTTCTCCAAATACAAAGGCCACAATTTGGATTTAGCAAAATGGACGAATGTTTAGACTTCAGCAAATACAGAGGCCATCTGCACAGATGAATTTACCACCCAACAAAATTATGAAAAAATAGGAGTCTCTAAATGGACAAAGAAGTTCTTTCTGCTGCACGAAAAGACAGGATCGGACGAAATTCACCCAATTTATTTGCCGAATTAAATCATACACCAATTTTCAAACTTTTTTTAACACAAAAAAACTATTCATTGAATGATCGAAAATATATATACAAATAAACCGAAATCAAATTCCACATCCCAACACAGGATAGAAAGATAAAAAGATCAAACAACCAAATAGTAACATAAACCAAAATAACACCAGCCACAAAGGACTTTGGCCAAGATGAAGGAAAGAGATGGACTAATACAATAAGATAGTTCACCCAGAACCATATTGGGAAAAAACATAAAGTCTAGAGCATAATAAAACCTGAAAGTAGAAAGAAAAAATCCATTACAAAAACTAATAAAGGACCATCCGATCCACTGATAGTAAGGATTCAGGCTGCCAAAATTCCAAAAAATTATCCCTTCCGGTGCATCGAGGCCCCGCCGGGAAAGAGCATCTGCTAAAGAGTTGAACTCCTGGAAAATATGGATAGGCCCCGCCGGGAAAGAGCATCTGCTAAAGAGTAGAACTCCTGGAAAATATGGATATGTGAGATCTGAGGAAACTTTCAACTTTATTCTATCGATTTGCAGAATTTAACGGAGAGAGAGTGGCAACTCCACCATGGCCCTTGAGACAAATGAGTCATAATGTATATTTAGGGTAGTTTCCATTGTAACAAGTAACATTACAGAAAATCTGTATTATAGAGTGTATAACTTTGATTTGTAATAATTCTTGAACAAAAACAAAAGATCCAAAGTAAAAGGCCAATTTTCCAAATGGGTTTCAAGGTAAAATATTAGAATTATTACTATGTTTATAATTGTTTTTTTAATATTCTTTTCTACATTTAGTGATTTTTTTAATATTGTTTTCTACATTTAGTTGATAATTGATTTTTTTAATATTGTTTTCTACATTTACTGACTTTTTTAATATGGGTTTCTACATTTAGTTATAACTGTAACTTGTGATTTTTTAATATGGTTTTCTACATTTAGTTATAATTATAACTTGTAAGTATTATAAACATAGATTCATCTTAAACTGAGGGACTGAGGGATAGAGAGATCCATTTTTGTGATTTTTTTAATATTGTTTTTTATATATATAGTTATAATTGTAATTTGCAAGTATTGCAAAGATTTATTTTAAACCCAGGCACAGAGGGATCCAATTTTTTGAGGTATAATTTCTTTTATCTTAAATTTTTAACACCTCAAGAAATTGGATGTATATTGGAGCATGATGGATCCATGTTTAAAATGGATTTATGTTGGTTTTAATTTTAATTTTATTTTATAAACAAACAAGAAATTTTTTATTTACTTTTTATTTATGTTAACTAATGCACCAACATGATTTTTTTAATTAGTTTTTATTTTGGATAGTTTTTTTAATTATTTTATTTCCTTTTAATTTTTGGTTACATTACATTACATCTCTCAAATATTGAGCTATTTAACACCTCACTACTCTCCATAAAATAAAAATAAAAATTAATAGATAATAAAATAGCAACAAAATTAATTAAGATCCATGCTATCTCTCCATACAATAAAAATTAGAATTAATAGTCTATAGATAATGAAATAGCACACAGAGATAATAACAATTTATTTTTACAAAATTAATTAAGATCCATGCTAATAATTCCACTGAAAAATAGGATAAGCAATTATAAATCATACTGGTATTAATGCCTGAATTCGAAAACACTTAGCTCTGAATGAAACCCTTATCTTAGAAAAGAAATAGAAGCACCGGATTGGACTGGATGGGATGGATTGGGTCGCGGTGAATATATTAATACTGGAGATCCATTGATGCAAGGTCTTAGAAGAAGCAAACAACCGAAAAATGACATAAACTTCTAATGATGAACAACCCAAGGAAGACTTTGAAGTCAAGTTTACTTGGTTGGAATTGATTACTGTTGTACTGATCCAAATGGTGACACAGCTCTGACAATGAGAGATATGTATCAAGCACCAAGTATAGAAGATACAGTACTGAACAACCCAAGGGTGAAGATAAATTAATATTGATTGTTCTCCATCTTTCAATACTCCATTCAAGGTTGAATGAAAACTTGAAATACGAACATATGATGGTCAAGTTAATGCTCAGAAACCCAATCGCTAGTTGAAACAATTAAAACTATTAGCGGTCTATTTCACCTTTATCAAATAGAAGACATCTTTTTTATTTCTGGATTTCTTTTTCTTGGAGGCTTTGTTACGGTGGGAAAGCTATATTTTACATGTTCATACCCTACGGAGAATTGTAATAAATTACTTAGAATGATGAAATTATGTAAAAGGTTTGACATGTTTATACTTTATGGAGAATTGTAATAAATTACTTAGAATGATGAAATTAAGTAAAAGGTTTGACTTTACTAAGACTTGGTTAATATCAATACTTTACTTTAGGGTGTTTTTTCCTTGAGAATTATATGTTATTGTTTAATGACTTGTATTTTTTTAATTTTTCACCCTCTCCTCCAAAGCTATAGTAAATGTCTTGATGGTTAGGCCTTAGGAGGTTATTAAAACCTATGTATCAATATATATTACCATGCTAATCATTGTTTTTGACTCATGAACATGTACCAAGTCCCCCCTCGGTGTTTTTATTATTTTGAAAAATTTCCCCCCTACAGGTTCTTATTATTTCGGAAAATTCCCCCCCCCCCTACGTGTTTTTATTATATTGGAAAATTTAAAATTTCTCCTAAAAAGCATGCATGTTTTAATTAAAAATATTCACTAAGGTATAAAAGTGTGGATAGGAGGAAAAATTAGGCATGGGGTGCTCATTTTCTAATTCCCCCCCCTACGTGTTTTTATTATATTGGAAAATTTAAATTTTCTCCTAAAAAGCATGCATGTTTTAATTAAAAATATTCACTAAGGTATAAAAGTGTCTCACAGCACCCGATTAACCCCTAAACCCACTTTCTTAAGTTTTCAAGTAATTATTTATCTCTAAAATTTAATATTACTCTAAAATGGCACAAAGAGACCAAAAAATGAATAAAGTAAAAAACTCCGCAACTTATAAAATAAAGGAAACATGGCGAAAACTTGCTTTTTGAGTTGACAAACCAAAGCGACAAGTATATTAATATTTCCAAGTGATAGATTCTTGCTATTCACAGATAAATCAAAGCATGGTATTTTTCCTAAATCAAGTGGGGTGCATCTCTCCAAGTGGGGGTGCATTCTGCAGGAAAAGAATGTAATTTTTGGGAAATATTTCAAAACTTTGGAACGAGGCGCTTTATCTCTTGTGTTTTGATTGTTTCGATTGAGTAGGCCTCAAGTCTCTCAAACCCAACTCAATTCCAGCTCAAGCCAATAAAGAAAGTGCACCCTCTCTCTTGGGAAAGTGCGCACCCCCCTTTTGGCTCTTTTTTTTCTATTTAAGCAAGGTCTCTTCACTCAATCTGATGAAGCATTGAACATCTGCTCTTCTAAGTTGTTTATGATTCTCTTCGAAATAAAATTGAAAGGCTTTGGAGGCTATATGTTGTGTAGCTATCCCATTTGATGTGCTTTTGGTTGATGTTCTGAGGTGATATCCTACAAGTCAGTGTCACTTATCATTTTGCAATAATTGCAGATTTATCTAACTTAGAGGGTTATTCTAAAACACATTGGATAAGCAATCATTATCTTTGATTTGCTTATTAATGCTTGATTAATTATAGTTAAGCAGCAGGTGTATTCAGTTGTACTAATATCCTTATAATCTCGGTTAATTAAGTATTCTAGATTTAATCTCTCTTTGCAACGTGTTTGTGACAGTGCGGGATAGAAATCAGAAGGAAGAGGTTGAGCTTAGTTGCATCTTCATCCACCTTCAGTGTTGGTTGTCTTGGTCTAATCTTTGTTGAGTTGCAGGCATATTTGGCTCTCCATTCTTTCAAAATCGAAGCTGGGTTATTGTTTATTCTACATTATTAAAATCAAAAGTTTTTTTGGTTACCATATTCTTCAACAAGTAGATCATTTTAAAGCTTAGCATACATCTCCCGTTGCATATTTTGTTAGATCTAAAGAAGCATTCAAATTCATATTTTAAACTTGGATCTAACATTAAAACTTAATACCTGTACTTCATAAATTTTTTCAATCCTTACGAAGTATTAAGTAGTTGTATTTTTTATTGTATTTCTACACTAATATACTAATTTACAAATATATAGCTTCTTGTTTTTTGCACTTTACTGAGAGGACAAGCGAAAGTGCTAACGAAATTTTGAAGTTTTTAGCTTCCCAAAACACCTCCATATCCACCTTCTTCCAACAAGTTATTGTAAGCCTTTTTTTATCAAATTTTCAAGGTCAAAAGGCATCTCTCTAAAAAATCAGCATTAAAATAATTAATAAAAGAGCAAGTGATATTACGACTCCCACATCCTTTTTCCCCAATTTGGAGGAAAGCCTGTATATGCCCTTGAGTGGTTTGACTTTTTTAGATTAGATTTTATTTAGTGCAATAATTTGAGATCATTCAAGTTTATTTCAAATTTTAATTTCTTTCAAANAAATGATAAAAAGAAAGTGAAATTTTTGATTTAAAGCAATTCTGGGCGTTTTTTTAGTGGAAAAAGTGTCCTGTTTTTCGGACACGCATTGACAGTCCTCGGACACGCGTGTCCGAAAACAGGACACGCAGCAAAGACGTGTCGGACACGTTTTGTCAGCGTGTCCGTGTCCGACACGCGGACACGGGACACGCAGGCCCTTTTGGACGAATCCGGTTTCATAGTTTCAAACTAATCAAATACTAACCTGGCATTGCATTGTGGAAGTAATTAGTCTCACAATTTTCTTGTAACACAAGCACACAATCCGTCCTAAAGGGTTGTATCATTTCATACTTTGCTTTTACAAATCGAAACAAACATTTGCCTCTTTCATGTTTGCTCTACCCCTCGCAGGCTAGTTTGAGCTTGGGGATATCCAAAAGCAGGAGTGTGCATTAATTAATTCTTCATATTTAATTAATCAACTCACTTTAATAAAATCAACATCCCCCAAACATTACGAAAATCCACTGTAAAACAAGTTTGGTGAATAGTGGGAAAATTCTTCAAGGAAAGTGGGAACAACTAGAAAGTGCTCGTGGGGCCCCATTAGGCTACATCCTTGTTAGTGTAGTGTTGAACACAACCCCACGACTCCATCTAGCCCACATTTCCCCGTGCAAAGCCACTTTTCCCAAAATCCGGACATATTCCCCATACCATTCAGTATATTTGGAATCCCCTTTCCCCTTTAATCAGCTCATCCCTTAATAATTCCTAAAACTAATCAAGAACACAATCGCAAAACATTACTTTACAACCACATTTATTTTGACTCCACGGCACTGGTCTTTGATATTTATTATTTGCTTCATTTGGTTGTCTTAGAATCCTGTCACATACAGAGCCTTAGTGGAATACAACCTAGCAAAGTTGAAAAGGATCCACCTATCAACATCCAGTCTGGAATTTACGAGAGAAAGAATGGGGGTCACCCTCCCTTTTACCTAACCTTGTGCATTCAAAATATGCTCCTGCATAATTGCATGTTGGATTCTGGTGTTGATGAAATTGTCATTGATGCCAACATGGACTTGCAGTGGCCCCACATGATGTCATTGATGCCACCAAGTCCCATTTGCAGTGCCTAGACCCCTTACAGAGTGGGTTTGTCCCTTGAAGCACCCTGTACCCAGTTGACAAGGTCCCTGTACCCACAAGACTGGATTTTGATGCCACCACTTTGTTGAAGATGTTGAAGACCCTGCTGATGATGTTGAAGACCCTAGAGATGGTCTTGAAGCCTTGATGGACATTGGAGAAACACTAGATGGGTTAGAGAAGCATTAATGACTCATTTTGTGGTCATTCATGATCTGATGATGTCATGGTACCCCAGGAGAAACCAAGCTACCCCATAGGTGATATCATGCTAGATCATGTGGTTGAGGCGGTTAAAGAAGACCATGAAGCCCCTTGCTTGATGAAGAATCCCATGAAACCCCTTGGCATGACAAAGAAGACTTTGGAACAACAAATGGGCTAAATGACACATTTCGTGGTCATTTGTGGCTTGCATGGCTATTGATGGTTTGAGTGATGATCTTGAAACCCTTGGAGAAGTCTTGGTTGACATGTTGAAGCCTTTGGAACCTTGAAGGAATGGTGAAGGTAATGTGGGTCATTTGTGTGGTGAATTTGAAGGTACATGTGGAAACCTTGACAACTTGCTTGAGTATGATCAAACCTTAAGATATGATGATCATTAAAGATAACTTGTGGACAAACATTTAATGATAAGATTGACCATAATAAGGTAGAGCATACCAATGACCATTGAAGAAGACTTGTGTGACAAAACCAAAATAAAATTAATAAAACATTTTTATTAACTTGTTGCTTTCCCTTGAAGTCGGTCCTACTTTAATCCCTCATCCAACGTTCAAGACATGTATTTAAACACAAGTCCTTACACACTAAAAAGACATGAATGAAGACTGAAGGAAGTTTGAGCTTGAACTGAGGTGGTGTTTGGACTGAGGTCGAAGGTTACAGAGGCAACGTCAGTGCCGAACTTCATAGGAGAAGACCTTGTTTTGGGGTTTAATTTTTATAATTTTTGTTGCTGCTCTAGATGATCAGTCCCGAGTTTTTGTGACAATCCAAGCTTGGTAGAAGACATCCAAATTCTTGAGGATGGCATTCTGAGTTTCATGAAGTTTGAACAGTCCTGAATTTCAAGATGATGGAGTGTGCTCTCGTGAAGTAGATTGAAGAAACTCGACAACAGTCTAAGAGGTTGATGGAGAGATGACATTCCGAAGAGGTTGATGATGAAGATGACAGTCCTGAATTTTTCCTGAGCATGACATCTTGATGACAGTCCGAATTCTTCTTAAGGTTAATAAAGGGATGAGAGTTCTTGAAGATGATGACAGTCCTTGAGGAAGGTTGACATAGCGTGAAATTTGTCCAAATTTTAATGACAGTCCTATGACAAATCGAGGCTTGAAGAGGGTAAGAAAGTTTTAACCTTAAGTGCATATGAACCAAGTTTGGTGTCTGACAAGATGGTCTGAGGAAATTCGGTGGTTGCAGCAGAGGATCAGAATCAGCATCAGGAAAAACTATTTTTATTTCTGATTTTCTGAGTTGGTTGATTGATTGTGACATGATGTTGAAGCAACATGACGATATTGTTTTCTGGGAATGAAATCACTAATATAACTCTTGGAGATGTGTTTTCTTAAAACGCAAGTCTTCATTATGTAGATTGAGGACACGTTTTCCTTCCTCAATGGTGAACGCTGATGAATACAGAGAAGAAATTGATTTCTGGGATAAAACACAAATGTTTCTTCATGATTGGATAGAGATCGTTGGGCATTCAAGTTCGTGACAGTCAATTGTAGAGATCGTTGGGGTTTTTGAATTACAGAAGTCTGAAAATCAGAGCTTGCAAATGACATATTTTAATTAGTCTCTCAAATCGCTAATGCTCCTTCATTATTGTATTGCTGGTGACTGAAATCTGAGCCCAGATCAGTCCATTGAAGCAGCAGATCCACAGGTTCAGAGATTAACATAAAGATTGACATGCAAAGATCAATCTCAGATGAAGACATATGAAGTTGTCTGAATACTACAAGAATTGCATTCATGATGACACTTGAGTGCATACTTATGATGTTGGAGATCCTTGTTAAAACATTCATGGCAAAACTCCTGGCATAGATTGATGGCAGCTTGACTTGACACAGGCTTGATCCGAGCTAAGGAAGAAGACTGCTTCTAACATAGTCTGATGTTTTGACAGCCACAGTTTGTAAATCGAGTAAATCGTTGAAGTTTACAAGCTCTAATATTCATGGTATACATCAGCACTGAGGTAGCCACTGGAAAGGTATGCAATCAAGCTTTTCAATTTTGAAATGTGCTCTGAATTCTGTGATGGATGAAGTTTGAGAAGCTACAGGAAGTTTGCATTAGAGTTACTACAAGAAGCTTACAGATGTATACAGACCTTGATGATGACATGCCTTGTGCACTTTGATGAAGCATGTCCTATGATGATGTTAAAGACCTTGTTGGTGATCAGACCTTGATGATGATGATGCATACTTGATGCATACAGCTTGATATAATTGTTGATAATGTTGATATAACATGAGCAGTTGACCGGCAGTAGAGCAGATTGATATGATGAGTATGATACGTGTGACAGTGATACCGTTAGCAAACGACATGATGACAATGTGACTTGATGACTTGGCAGTATTGAAGAGTAGGTGTTGATGAACAAAGAAGATTGAAAAGTGTGTTGCAGCAGTGTTGTTGAGAGTGATGATCAGATGATCAGCAGTACTGACCAACAACAGAACAGATTGAAGAAACAGATGATGTTGATGTGACAGTGAGCTTTAATTGTAAAAGCAAGCTTGTCTTGCTTTTGAGGTTAGGATACCTCAAACCCTTCTTAGCAAGGTCTAAGAAAACCAGGCAGGGTCCTGGATGCAGAGTAGGTGCTCTTTGTATCAGTGGGTGCTGATTTTACCTAACGGTTGTAGCCGGACCAAAACTAATACAAAAATATTACAAAATTATATGGTGTTGTGTTCTGTTATATTATGGTTCTTGATGATTCAAATGCTTATGATATGTGAATGATGAAGTGAAAGATGTTTATGAAATGATTATGCAAATGGTAGAATAATGGAGTGATGAATTGGTAGTTAATTGTGACAAGCTAAGAAAAGTTATAAAATTGGCTTTACACTGATTCACCCCCCCCCCTCTCAGTGTCTAACATCTGGAGCAGCTATGAATGTGATGCCCTTACATGTCATGAAGGAAATGGGATCGGAGGTGACTCGACCCAATGGGAATGTTTATGGTATAGATTCTAGACGTGTGCAATCCCATGGTTTGGTCAAAAACCTTAGGGTTGATCTGTTTGCATGTTCAGACATTTCCACTATGATGGATGTTGTTATCACTAAATGTTTGCAGGGAATTTTCCAAATTTTTATATTGTGATGATGGCCTAAAGCTACAATAGATGTAGAGGTTTTAGACAAGGTGGAAGCACTTGTTACTGTTACAAAGTAGGCCAAGGATCACATATGCTCATCTATCCAGCTCGCATATGAACGAGTGTTAAATGCAGAATCTTCCACATACTTGTAGCCTATCCAGGAGCTCTAATCCAATGTGCTACCAGGAGTCCCAAATGTATTTGTCACCTGAAGAAGCAGCTCTTGTAGAAGAAAGCTTCTCAATGTATTGTAAGCCTGTTGAGCTGTACAACATCCTTCCTCTCCGAGCTTCAAAACAACCTTTATTTCTTCAAAGAAGTTTAAGTTACAAAGTACAAGAAAAGCGACAAAGGGCACATAGTGTATTGGATGGAATCTTTGGGTTGGGAGGATTTTTCCCCAGAGAAAATAAAGAAAAAATATCATGTTGAGTTTTTGGTATATGTTGGGTTTCTTTGTCGTGGTTTCGGGTTTTCATAAGTTATAGACCAAGCCAGCATAGAGGGCTATAATCTAGCACATTGGGCAAGCATTTGCGACTGCCAAGTTGTTTGTCGCCGTTATGTTCTTGGAGGTTTGGGAGTAATGGAAAGTAGTCAGTTATACTTCCATTCTCCTTGCCTCTGATTATGGAACGGACCAGCTTAGTCTCACTTCTGCGAAACACAAAGCTCTTCTGAGTCCCCTTCTGACTCCATTTACTCTTCTGGTACTGGCACTGGCTTTCCCTCGAGGATTGATCCTCCCTTCCCTTCCTGCCCATCAACCCGAATCATTTTCCTTTTTGTGACCCGTGTTTCTCTAAGGCAGCCTCTTCAGATCACCTTGCCCTCAGCCGCACCTGCCTTAGCGATCCGAATTTAGGGAAACCCCCCTAGAGCTAGAGAAGAGCCAACCTGAAATAAGGAGAGAGAAGGTGTGGTGACATTGGCCTCTCTCTCGAGAGTTGTCACCGAGCCAGTGCGCCCGCGGTTTGGGCTTTCAACACCCGCGTGCCAATTTCGAGCGACAACAGATGTAATTGTTATTGACTTGCCCTCAGCTTATGGAATGCTTTTATCTAGGAAGTGGGCTGCTGGTCTAGGTGGATACCTTATAATGGATTTGTCATATATTTGTGTTCCAAATTCTGACGGTGCTCTAATTAGGATTAATAGAGAACCTTGTTATGACAAGCATTTGGAAACTTTTGAGGAAGGGATCAAAAACACATATGGAGATGAATTGCTTAATAATGCTAAAACTAATATTGTGGAAGATGAAAATCAAATTTGAAAGTATGAGCGACCTGAAAACATGTTGATGGCAATGGAAAATTATGATTCCTCTTTTGAAGAAGAATAGATAACTTAAATTGCTAGGAGAATTGATTTGGAAATGCTTAGGAACGAATGTTTGGAGGAGTTGGAAGAATTGAGAAGAAATGAAAATCAGCCTCAAGGTCAAGAACAGAATAATGCAATAGATCAAGAGCAAATAATCGAGAATCCTACATTTGAAGTTAATGAATTTGATGATGTTAGGCATGTTGAAAGAATTCCTTATAGAGTAAGTGAATGGTTTGCATTAATTGACCATAATAGAGAGAGGGAAAGCCAAGGGCTTGAACCTATTTACCCATGGGCAAACCGTCCTGAGTTAGCTACGGTAGTAGAAGCTAATGACGAAGCTACTGGTTCCCATTACTCTGATGTTGCTAGTTCATTATCTCATGTGTCTTTAGAAGATGGTAATCTAAATCAAGTCCATGATAACTCTCTAAGCTGGGAAGAGAATGCTTTAATTAATGATGCACCTAAAGGAGAATTTAATCTTAACAATCTTGCTATATTTCAAAATCCTTTAGATTCTCTAAATAATGGTTTATCTGCATATCATCTCATCCCCAACTTTCTTCTGCCACCTGAGTCATCTAGTTATCATGGTCATGATCTTTCTCACATTCCTAGTTCTTTGGCATCCCAGTCAGAAGTATTTCCAACCAAACTAGAAAATATGCATATTCCTGCTCCTACAGGGGAAGGCTCTAGCCACAATACTGTTATATCCCATATGCCTCATCCCTTGGAAAAAAATAGACTTTTGGACTGTAGGGGAAATTGTCAAACATGTAATGTCTCCTCATGAGGAAAGGCCTAGTGCGAGTGTCCAAGAGAAGAGGAGAGAGATTAGAGAGATCCTAGTTGGTAGGGTGGTTATTCCCATTGATGGTGGTCCACCCAGATTTGATGCAGTTCCTTCCAAGAGGAGCTCAAGGATTATCACCCCACAACCACGAGACCTTGTTAAAGCCCATCCCATGCCTATACGTAACATTGAAGTGGTGCCTGAATTAGTGAATAGGAACAGATTTCCCACGGGAAGTCAAGCCCTTATCCCAAACCACTTACTGTATATCCGATCAGGGCAAGCTAATGACATTTGGGTTGGACCTTTCACAGTTGAGCGTTGCATTGGTGACATGTGTTTTCTTTCTACTGGTAATGGACGACAAATCTTACATCATATCAACCAAAGGGAGTTGAAGGGTTATATCCTTGACCTCACTTAGCCTGGAATCTTTTCTTGCCTGGTAGGTTAGAGTAGGTAGGACCTGAATAAGCCTCCTTTGGGCAGTAGTTTTAGCTTTTAGCCTGGCACCTTTTGTTTTTTCCTGAAGCTTTCCTTTGAAGCTCTTAGTGTAGTCCTAAGTTTTTGCCATTTTCCTACACAATAAAATCAAACTTTTCATGAAAAGTTATGGTTATAGATTAGATTTGCTTTCTTCTTTTCAGGTTTAGTACTTTCTTTTGTCTACGCATTGTTCTGACGACTAGTCTGTGACTTTGGTATAGCTCTGGACATTTTTCAGGTAGTGGATGACATTTTGGTAGCTGTTGCAGAGCTAGAGTGATGGTGCGAGTCGCAGAGTGCGATGACCAAAGATTTTGAGGTTCTTAAGCGCTCTATTCAGCTGAGCACTTGTCCCAGCTGAAGCCAGATGTTATCACATATATAGTAGCCAAGATACCATATTCTATTTTTCAGATTCCAGTACACTGTTTCAGCTAGTTCCCTTACATATGAGATGTTGAGATGAGCATCTATGATGGATTAGTAGTTGATGATGGACTATAATACTTTCCCATGCCATGATTGAGTCTCAGGACACTCAGACCTGAGGACTGATGTAGCCATTTAGTCATTTATAGAGCAGTTAGTATTGCCCAGAGTTGCAGCAGCAGTTTCTCAGTTGACAGATGTTGGTTCAGATTGGTTATTTACATGTATATGACTCAGCAGATATTATGTTGTGTTATGGTTATTATTGCTTTTATACTCATTCTTGTGACATGTCTTACATCTAGTGTCATGAACTAGCGATCATATAAATATGTGGACCTGGTTGTATTGATATTATGTATGTATGTCCCTACTTAGAACTGGAAGTTCTTGACCCATACTCATTGGTTTTACCCTCCTTAGGGAGAATAGAGGTGATCATTCCACCATACTTTGGATTGCTAGTGTTGGTTTCATCATTCATTATCTTCACACATCCATTACCTTCCAGTTATGTTTCTAAACCGACCTACTACTTGACTTGTGGCATGGAGGCCCTTTCCCCACTATAGCCTCTTTGTTGGATAAGCTTCCCTGTTTATTTGTGTCTCGGCTCTGAGTTGCCTAGGTTGTGTTGGCTAAACGTGAAACAAATAGCGCTGCCATCAATACAATGTATATGGGAATGAAATGAATATCTTGTCAAAACCCCATTCATGAAAAGAACTGTTTTTGAACATACATGAATGCAAGGCAAGCCTAATGAAATTGGCTTTGAAGCGTAAATGTGAAATGTGAAATGTAAAATCCATGTAACAAGTGTTTTTAAACACGCATGGAGCATGAAGCCTTAATAAATAAAAATCAGTGTAACAAATGCATGGATCAAGGCTATGGAAACTCGAAGGCCCAAAAAGCAATGGTTCTTAAAAGTTATATCTAAAGATTGTTGGCCTCACTTGTATTTGATTTGGATTGTGAGCATTTGTCAAGGTGAATAACCACCTCTAAACGTAACTTACCCATTTGTGAGACACTGCCATCGCCTGTGTTATTGCTTGTCTGGCATATGCTAAAGTGAGTATCCCCTTTTCATATCCAAAGTCTCACAGTGTCAAGTTGGGTAGTCACCCTTTAGCCTAGCCTTTTGATTTTTAGCCTTCACCCTTCACTAGCAAATTGATTACAACTATGAATTGAGTATGGTCTTGAAAGTCTGGTCTGAGTTATAATTAATTAACAGAACTCTATATATTTGGTTGGTAGATCACCAGTGAAATGATTACTACTTGTTATAATTATTATTTGAATGATTTGTAGAGCATGTCTTAACCTCCAAACACTTGTAGCAGATTGATGTTAGCATGGGTCATTTTATTGATTATTGGATCATTTACAGATTATTATTTTAGTTGTCTCGGCATATTAGATATTGTACCTGATCGTGCAGAGATCTGTAGGGTGTATGCGTATGCACCTTAGATGGATTTGGTCTCCTTGAGTCCAATAAGACAGTTTGTTTTCAGTTCTGGGCAGTTACAATGATGATTTGTCTCAATATACCATTCTGGTGCAGTTTTGCCATGTTGAATGGCCTGTCAGAGCGAAAGGGTGATTTTATTAGTTCACCTAGGGCACTGTATGAGGAGCGCATGGTCCAACCACTTGTTTTTACCATTTTACCCCCCTCCCAGAGAACCTAGTGAGCTCAATTTGACAACGAAGGCACTCTAGATGGCAGTTTGAGCAGTGTCACAGTTCCTGAGGCAAATTAAAAATGGTGAAAATGGCTACTGAGGAATTCGATTTGGGCTACTAAGGCAAAGAAATGGCATGGCATGAGTTTTGATGATGAGTGTGATGTCTTCCGCCCCTTCTCTAGCAATTTCAGCATTTAGATGGACCCACACCCATCTCTTCGGCATATTTTATGATTTTCTGGAGCTTTTGGAGGCTCACGGTTTTCCCAAAGAGGCACTATTTTGCACTTAATATTATATTTCTATTTATATCATGCTATGAGGACACACTAGGGGTGTTAGTTAATGCCCCCTGGACCCACCATGAGCTTTATTCATTTTTACTTTGTCATATTGAGTGGGATCCCCTCTCCTAGGGTGATTTGGTCCATTGATGTGTTATATTATTATATTGATCCATGTACTTTATGTTGAGCTCATCTCAACCGTTGATTAGAACATTTTGATCTTTTAATCTTAGCCATCCATTTGAGAGGTGGTTAGGATTTTGGTAACTCTCCATCCTATTTAAAGAGGAGAGCTTCTCATTGTGAAGGCGTCTTTGGCTCTTGGAATCTTGATAATAGAAAAACTCTTTTGTGGAAATTCTTGGGTCTCCTTTGCATCTGGTGTTCTTCGATGGTCGTTGGAAAGTCTATTGCTTCCTAGCATTTGGGTATTTGTGGTGAGATCTATATTTTTCGTGGAAACTTTGTTTTGTCTACAGGAGGGCGACTTCACTTGGGCGTTTTTGCAGGGCTTCCTCAACTCGCTTGTTTGGCATCGCTTGTATCAGGGAATTATCATTAGTATCATTGTGATCTATGGTTTCATCTTGCTATTTTTATGTAGCATTTGTCCGTTTCTCTTGATGCATCAAATCTAAGATGGTTGACGTTTGTTGTGCAGGAGGGAGGGCGCATTGGCTTCCTTGGGCAAATCGATTTGCATAGAGTCTTCATCCAAATCTTCTCAAATGACGACATAGATCATCATCATCAAGGCATCTACAAGGTTATCCAGGTAAGATCCATAGGTTAGTTCTTCTTTTCTTGGTTCCAATCCATTGGCACCTTTATTTTATTGTCAAAACCCTAATTTAAAGTAATCAGAAAATTCTACGGATCAAACCGCTTGATCTTTTGGCAAACCATTTTTGGGTATTGTAGATCGGGTCTAACCCTTCTCTCTAGGTTGAAGTATCTGCAAGCCTTAGAATACACTTGCTAAAAGCTTGTCAAATCTGTATTGCCTAAACTCAAGATTAGGATATCATGCAAGTAAACAAACTAGAACATGGAAATTCCATAATCTTTAAGCATAAACAAATAAATGAAAGAGCTAAATAATTCAACTCCTCGCTCCTATGGATTAGAAACAATCACTCTAAGGCATAAAGATTGACAAGCAAAAGCAGACAAATCTAACAAAGATACAATTACTTCATGAAGCAGCAAAAGACAATCAACATCCACACATCCAAGATGATACACCCATGTAGCCTCCAAAGCTTTGATTCAATAAAATAATACAACAACTATTACAAGAGAAATTGGCAAAGCTTTAATCCTTCCATCCAAAATGAGGAAGAAGAGATTGCTTATATAGAAAAATGAGAGAAGGGGGGCACATCCTCAACTGGAAGTGAAGGAGAGTTCCATGAGAGATTGGTGGGATGTTGTTGGAGTTTGACTGAGAGTGGATGGCGCCACATCTCTATAAGAGATGCACCCTCCTTTGAGATTCCCATCCCTCAAATCATGGATTACCATATCAACCCATGTGCCTCCCTTGGAGAGAGGGTGCAACCTTCATTGGAGACCAATTCGCCACATCATAGATTTGATGTTGATTGATGTCTTTAAGCCTTAGTTAACTCGCTTTTGATCCCCAGTTAAGATACCACCACTCCGGACATGTCCCCGACATGTCTCCTTTAATTTAGGAATTTGATTTTTGGCCCTTTTTCTAATTATTTGACACTTTTTGCCCTTTTTTTGAGAGAAACTAAATTAAGTGAAAAATAATCACTTAAATACTTAGAAAAGTGAGTTTTGAGGTAAAGTGAGTGCTCTGAGTTAGAAAACAAACACCCCCATGGAAAAATCCCCTTCCTAACCACACTTTTATTACACCTTGAAATTTTTTAATTAAACTATTAAAAAATTCCTCGTTTTTTTACGGGAAAAAAAATTATTAGCGAAAAATAAAATAAACCTAGGGGGACTTAGCACATGTTCATTTGACTCAAAAGTAATGTCTAGCATAGTAATATACATTGACACCCAGACTTTAATAACCTTCTAAGGCCTAGCCACCAAGACGACCACCCCAACTTTGGAGATTTAGTGAAAAACTTGAAAATTATAAGTCGTTTGTTCAACAACCTATAATTAACGAGGGAAAAAACACTTTGGGCTAGTCAGATTGATGTCTAAGTCCTAAGAAAGCCAAGGTTGTTACATAATTCATCATGCTACGACATTTTATTACAACTCCCCCAAGGGGGTATGAACATGTGGAAAAAATAAAAAATGCGGCCTAGAAGGCGTGAAGGATCTTTGAACTTTGATTATGAACAAGTGTACTTGTTCAAACTTTGTCGGCTCACTTGAAATCCAGCCAATACAACTCAGTAGGAAATATCTCCAAGGCTCAAAAAGAGGTGGCGTCACCCTCTATCCACTTCAAACAAGCAACAACCTCCATGAAAATGGGTGTGTTGGCTTCCAAGCAAGTGGAAAAGATGCAAATCCAAGTCAAAAGGTAGAACGACTCCCTCAAATCATCCAAAAACTCACCCACATGTGCTAAGAAGGTGGACAACTCCACCATGTAGTCTAAACAACCATCTAGAAAGCTCCAAATATCATCTCAAATGCCCAAAATGTGGAAGGGGAAGCTCAAACGTGTGGGAGGAGGGGTCTAGGGGTCTCCCAACGCTCCCAAATGTTACATACATAGCCATCAATGTGTCTCGGAGAGTGACAGCCCCCGAAGTGTGCTAAGAGACATGACATGAACATCATCTAAAGTGTAGCAATTTTTCCAGAAGTGCCTAATAATCATCAAACACACCAACACTGTCATAGCATGTGTGTAAATAAGATCTCTCTAGTGTAATAAAATCAAAATATAAGTTATATCACAAAAATACACAAAATATTAGTGATAAACAAACCTTATCTAATAACTCAATGAAATATGTTGCCCCTCTATGTCTAACATTAGTGTAACCCTTAGAACCCTTTTACACGTGTTTATCCTAAGCCAACATGCATAGTTTAGCTTAACCAAGTCAAGTGAGGGTGCATGAAGTGAAGTACATACATAAGGAAGAAAGGGGGTCTTTGTGAAATAGCCATCCTAGTAGCACAAATGTGTTGGTCTATCCTTAACTTTCAAGAGTTAAGATCTTTTTATGTTTCTTCCACATGCGTGCCTTAGGAAGTGTTGTCATGGGTCATCCATCCTCGCTCCTTCATACTGTGACCCCTTTAGTTTTCATTTTTCCTTTGAGATTTCATTTATTTTCATTTCATTGAGCCCCTTCATTGGCTTAGTCCCTTTTTCTTTAGACATGGCTTAGACAACCTAGTACAAGGGAACCTAGCTTTTGCGATGGGGAGTATCTCCCATGATATGTTCCATTTGCATTTTTTGCATTTAATTTATTCAACAAATCCTTTATGGAAGAGTACAAGACTCTTTTAGCTTTATTTGAGGCATTCATTCATTGGAATAGCAATGAGACCATGTATTATTACCGAATATAGATCATTCACAAAGGGGAAATAAAAAGAGGGTGGGTGAATTGGTTAATGAGATGAAAAATGGCAAGGTAAAGTATGATGAGATGATTGAAAATCACTTGACTTAGTTCACCAAGGTACAAATTAACCCCATACTAGCACACTTATTAAGCTATAAGAACCACAATAAGGGTAGACTAAGAAACAAGCAACAATTTCAGTATATGGTTCATCATAAAGCATATATGTAACATCTCATGCTAACATAACATCATATCAGATAACAAGTTAAGGGTAAATGAAGGTTACAAATATCACAACACTAGAGGATCAAGCATTGTTTGTTAGATTTTTACAAAATTATAGCAGTATAACTTTATTGCAATTGAACAATAGGATCTCTAGAAGAAAGACAAAGCACACACAAAGAACACAAGAGTTTATCCTGAGAACCCAATAGGGAGAAAACCCAACAACCTTTGTATAGAGATGATCAATCCCAAGAATAGAGTACAAGAAGAGAGAGAAAGAAGAAAATTTCTCTAATGAAGAACCCCAAAAAAATATTGCTTCTCATTATTGGAGCGAACTTCTTCTTGACTAGCAAACTTTCTTGTTGAGTTGTGTGTCCAAATGAGGCATCCAGCCTCTCTATTTATACATTTTACAAAACTGACTTTTAACCCTAACTAGGCCGACTTACCTTGGAGAAAAATAAAAATAATTTTATTTTAATTATTTTCTTATATAAAATTCTCCAGGATTACATTGATTCTTTCAAGGGTTTACATGAATGATTACATCAGTATGATCTCCCATAGGAGGTACAAAACAATATAATAAAATTACAATAAGAATATCTTCTGAAGTTGCACAAAATCCAAAATTGTCTTCGATTAGGCATATCATGATTCTCTTCGACTAAGCATATCATAATTCATAGCACATGGACCATCGGAAAAGGCTAGAGGATCTCGAACACATGCTCAGCGGTGAAACCACAAATCTTACATCGAAGTTTCTGATCAAAGTCGCCCATGCTAAAAAAAAAGGGGTAACAACCCCCATAAAATTTGTGATAAAAATCACGCATGGACTCCCATCCAATATGGGGGGTAACATATATCAATAATGAAACATCATTGAGCAATGAGAGATCATATCCAATGGATATCATCATCCAAATCATCGAAGGAGAGTAACAACCCTATGCCAAAGGTCACATGTAGCCTAATCCATCCAACAAATCAACCTACAAGCTCAATCTTTGTGATTAACATCCCATGTGTTAACCCTCATACAATATTAAGGGTAGCAAGTGGTAACACTACCTAGATCCTAAACCTACCTTCCGAAAGCCCCCTATCACACCAAATAAGTTCCTCATACTAAAATCTCCACTACTGTCACAGCCACCTCCTTCTTCAAGATGATTTCACTTTAACCTTGAGATATTTGAATGGTGCTATGATAATTTCCTCTTGCTCAATTTCTGGTTTGCTCTCATTAGCTTCATATGGACACAGATCACCATATCCCATGGGTGCACTGTATCTGTAACCTTTACAAATTGGAAGTTGAATTTGAGTACTTCACCTTCAGACACTTTCTTTATTATGAGATCCCAGGTAGATCATATTGCCTATTTAGGGGTTGCCATCGTTAATCGAAGACTTCCAGTCTTCATGCAGTACAAAGGAAAACACCCATCCCTATCAATCCACAAAATACTGTATTATCAGCAGAGGCTTCTCAGAGATAGACCTAATTAGAGTAAGGGTTTAAATCTCATCACATCATATTTTCAGCCCCAGGGTGAGGTGGGGAAAATCAGACCTGTGAGCATGTCATTCCTTGGAGAACACCAACAAGGAATACCATAGAGACAACAAATAATCAGAGCTTACATGCCTATTACAAACCTTTTTCAAACTTGAATGGTAGGAGCACTCATTTTTTCCATCAAAACTAGTAGGGTTTCAAAGGAAATCTTTAACCCAAGGGCCTCTAACATATTGCATCTATTTGTGGCCAATTAAATCTTTATCTTTTATTTCTTGCTTGTCCTTGACCTGAATTTGCTTTCTTTTCATTTTAAATTTGGACTATCATATTACTCAGAGTATGTATTTGTATTGGAGTTGCATTAGGCATTCCTTTCGTTTATATTTTACTTGGATCTTTCTACCCTCCCATCAACTTCTGTGTTCATCTGAGAAAATTAATATTAATTTAATTTAAATTTATAGGGTCTTTTATCTTAGAAACCTAACTAGATGGTGAACTTTTCCAATGCCTTCTTGGGAAAGCTTCGTAGATAAGAACCACTATGAACAATTATCCATTCTAGCCTTGAATTCTTATCCTAAATCATAAGAGGCCAAATTTAAACAACATACATTTATTATAAATTAGATAGCACACAACACAAATCAACAAAAACATACTATAACATTATACCCTTGCTTATAGGCCTTATTCAACTCATAGTAGAAGAGAAAAGACAAGTTTCTAAAATTTAGATTGCAGACACGAAAAAAACTACACAATATATCCAACAACAATCCCTTATTCATCCCATAGTAGAATATAAATGAAAAGCTTTTAAACTTTAGATTATAGATGGGAAGTGTTACCTACTAAGTCATACTTAGGTGGTGGTATCAAGTGAGTCGGATGAGATGAACAAACTTCATTGTTCATTCTTCAAAGTTCAAAAGTCAGTCAGGCTTCTTTTGGCAATTTTTTTAATTTTATTTTTTGTTTGTACCACATGTTCATACCCCCTTAGGGAAGTTGCAATAAAATGTTCTAGCATGGAAGAGTATGTAAAAGATTCGATCTCCTAGACTTATATATCAATCCGACTAGCCCAGAGTGTTTTTTACCCTGGTGATTATTTGTTGTTGAATAAACAACTAATAATTTCCGAGTTTTTCACTCATACCTCCAAAGTTGGGGTAGTCGTCTTGGTATTGAAGCCTAAGGAGGTTATTAGAGTCTGTGTCAATGTGTATAAACAAGCTAGGCATTAATATTGAGTCATATGGACATGTGCTAGGTCCCCCTAGGTTTATTTTTAAGTTTTGGTGAAAATATTTGTTTTCGTAAACTTAGGCTATTTTTTAATAGTCTAATTGAAAAAATTAGAAAAGTAATAAAAATGTGGTTATAGATCGGATTTTACCATAGGGGTGCTCATTTTCTAACTCAGAGCACCTGTTTAACTCCAAAAGCCCACTTTTCCTAAGTTTTAAGTGATAAATTGATCACTTAAAGCAAAAATCTCCAAAAGATCAAAATTATTAATTAAAAAATAGAAATAATTAATAAATGGAGAAAATCCCCAAATTCCTAAATCAGTGGAAAATGGTCGGATTTGATTGAAATCAGTTCTATCAGCTCTCGGTACTAAAAGCGAATAAGACTGATGCTAAGGGCAAGGTGTCCCAGTTCTTGAATTTTCAGCATTAGCATAAACTTTAAAAATTTGCAGATAAACATAAATAGATCAATAGTGCAGTAAAAAACACATTCATCACATCAGCACACATGGACACAATATTTTTCATTGGGGAAACCTTCAAAGGACAAAAACCCCAAAAGCATTAATAGCTCATCTCGTAAATGAGATGGCTTAAGAAATTCTTCAAAAAGTTCCTCAAATCCAGATCTGGATTTTGACCACAGTAACTGTAAAATTCATCAGGAAAAATTAGACTGATAATTTTACCCACAATTTCCAGAATTACGGAAAATTACCAATTTAGGGCTTTCTTAGAAAAACTGAGATTTTCTCTCTCCTGCCCAAAAATATCAGACTGCTGAAAACTGCCTAAAAATATCAAACTGTTTGAAAACTACCCAAAAATATCAGCCTGCTAAAAACTGCCCAAAAATATCAGCCTACTGAAAACTGCCTGAAAATATCAGACTGTCTGAAAACTGCCTGAAAATATCAGACTGTCTGAAAACTGCCTGAAAATATCAGACTGCTGAAAGTTGCCCGAAAATATCAGACTGCTGAAATCTGCCCAAAAAATGGAATGCTGAAGATAGCTGTGCAAAAATGTTGAAGATGGACTTTGCCGATAAAACCCTAGCTGAGGGTTTGAACATAAGATAGTCTTCTTCTCCTGTGAGAGCAAAAGTTTGTGTACCAAATGAGAAGGCTTGATCTTCTTTTATAACCTTTGTTCACCTCTAAGTGGACAAGATTAGGAAAAATAAAAATAATAATATTTTTATTCTTTTCCTAATTTCACTTTCACTTTTACCAAAAATGTACTTTTATTTTTTCCTTTGACTTTTATAAGAAGTCCTTTAATTTTGTTTTCCACCTGTGGTCCTTTTAGGTGGACAAGATTAAGAAAGATAAAAATAATAATATTTTTATTTTTTTCCTAATTTCACTTTCTCTATTACCAAAAAGGTACTTTTATTTTTTTTTCTTTGGTCATTACCCGTGGTACTTTTTTATTTCAAAAGTACATCATCATAAACCAAGAGAGTTATTGATGCTTTTATTTCACACACTGTGTGACACCTAGATCTGGTACTACGGTAACTTAACCAAGGGTAGCTAATCCTTGGAGAAGCACACCAAGCCCATAGATCAAGGGTCAAAGTGCCACACACATGCTCCCAGAGAATGGCTACTCATAACTAAGCTGAGTCTACCAGTCCCAGACTGGTCTACATCGTGGTCCCGGACCAGATGTCTACTCAACACAAGGTTCAGTCTACCCAAGGCAGATCTGAGTTTATATCATGGTCCCAGACCAGATATCTACCATTCAACAAAATGGCCACTCAACACTAGATTGAGTCTTCACCGTGGTCCCGGACCAGGTGGTCCCATTCTTCGAAGAGAAGGGCTCTCGATGCTGCTCAGAAAATCAACGCCAGTTGATGAGATAGTTAAAGTGCTCACGCAGTCGGTCATGGTTGCACCCCTCTCTCCAGCTCTCACGTTTGGTCTGGTTAGCGCATGCTCACTGGGTGATGGAGTTTGGCGAGGGAGGTGTCACCTATCTCTAACTCAATTCAAGCTCAGATCATCTCAGTTCCACTCCATTCAACTTCACCTCTCTGCCAGTCAAGCATGCGACCCTCTTGGCCAGTCTGGCTATAAATAAAGTTGTCTTTCTCTCATTCAAGCTAGTTCGAGTTGGATAGAGAATCGGTTCACTAGTTGTAATAGTGTAGTTATTTTTGTTGCTTGGAATAAAAGAAAGCTTTGGAGGCAAGATGGTGTCATGTTATTTTGTGTCGATGAGCATTGCCATGTTTCACTGAGGTAACTTATTATGGTCTTGCGGATCCAGCATTGAAAGATTGATAATAAGTTTATTATGGTCTTGGTAGGAAAGGAGCTTAGTTAATAAGTTTATTGGTTATTTCATTTTCTTATATGCATGCCTAGAGACCTAGATCTAACATGTTTTATAAGTTTATATGCATGTTGTTTTTATCTCTATATTTTTGTATTAACTGGATCTCACAAGCATCTTGGCAAGCCTTGGATTAGTTGCAGGTATCCTAGCTTGAAGAAAGCTTTGATCTAGTTTGCTTCTTTTTCTCCAACATCTTCAAGCCATAGTCCCTCAACATTCTACCGGAAAGCTCCACGGTTGATCATTTGAGCACCAAGCTATCTCTTTCACTCTTTCTCCTTTTAATTCATTACTTCTCCCGGTTACTTGCCTCTTATATCTTAGATCTACGGTTATAAGCTAAATATCTTTTTTAGATCTGAACATATAGGAGTTGCATGCATAGATGTAGATTCATTAAAATAGATATAGATCTAGCAGCAAGAAAGTTTTCATTTTTACAAGTTATTTTAAAAGTAAATCTAAAGGTTGTTTAAAGTGAATAGTCTTTCTTTATCTAAAGTTAAATCTTGCAATCAAAGTGCACATTGTATTGGCTGCCTAAAAGACAAGCCGAGATCCCAAGGAAAGCTTTGGTTACTTTCTTGTTTATTTTCGTAGTTTAACTTAGCAATTTTTTACTAAATTTTTGTGGGTTGTCCAAAGACACTGCCAAAGTGTTTCTGGGCACTTTTAACTAATATATGCTTGCTGGTTTTTAGCAGGTCCTCCGAAAAAGAGAAGGAAACTCTGCCCAAAATTCCATTTTTGGGCCATTCGAAGCTTCCCTGGGGCTCTCCCCTACTTCCATGGTTCTTTTTCTCACAATTTGTAATTGTTTGGATCCCAGATAACAAGGACCAAAGAGCACTTCTCATAAAGATTGTAACCGCGATTAATAAAGATATCTCGAGTAGGTTCTTTCGAGCCCACTCCCCATCCCCACAAGGGGGATCCACGTCTATGTCATTTTTTGTTATTTTCCTGCTCTTTTTTAGTTTAGTTCTTTCATGCAGGATAGTATACTTTGATAAATGTTGTAGTTTGTTATATCATTCCATATCTTGTTTTAAAATCAAAGTAATTACTAATACTTACCCCACGACTTCCCGAGTTACCCGAAAGGGGAAAGAGATGTGTGGTAGATTTAATTAGACAACTTGTTCTTTCTTTCAGTACTTCAGTTTTATTTCACTTTGCATGCTAAAATTTACCCCTCCTCGCTTTCCCAATGGAGGTTCACTTGAACCAAAAGAGACTCGTGGAGGTTAAGTTTTCCTTTTCACAAACAAAACGTTGTCTTTAAAATCTTAAAAATCAACAAGACTCTGTTGTGTATGCTCTGCACCGTTGTGGTTCCACCGAACAGTTGGCTGCATCAAAAGCAATGTGGGTGTCTAGTCTAATTAGTTTCACATCTCAAATAAACCTCCGCAGGCGAAAAATCCAACGCCTCGATTTGATCTATTGCAAACGACAAATTCACAAAGGAAGGGGGAACAACTAGGTAGTGACCTCGAGACACCGTCAGGATACACTCTTGTTGGTGTTGTGTTGGACACGTCTCAAAGACTCCGACCCATCCCACATATTCCTTGCATGAAGCCGCATCAGATAAGGGTTTTGGACATACTCCTCATATCTTTGAGTATATTTAGAGTTCTCTCCCCCATTGATTTAATCCACTCATCTGCAAATATTAATCTAAAACTGACCAAGAGCACTTGCAACACATTTTCCCAGCAATACAACAACACTTTGTTATCTCTGGACTCCATTTTTTGCACTGGTATTTACAGTATACAATCATTTGTTTCTGTATGCTTTATATATCATGTGTTGATCTATATGTTTTTGTGTTTTAAACATATACTGTTGCAATCTCTCGTTCAAGTATTGTTTCCATCAAACTCCTAAGTAACTCAATCATCATCACACTAAGCCTTAACAGCATTAGAAACTAATAGGGTCTACTCCCCTTGGCTTCGATTAGGAGTTGGCCTAAACAGAGGAGTCAAGAACAAGGTAACAACCTTGACTCAAGACTTGCCCCCAAGGACACACCAAGTGGCTTGAAGATTTCTGCCACGTTTTCCCCCCAGGTGTGTGAAAGGCAGCAACAGGAAGCAAACTGCATGATAGATCCAACAGCAATCTGCTGGGAAAAAAAACTGTTGAATGTGTATCTGATAAATCAAAATGCTTTTACTAGGAAAAGTGGCAATCAACTCTAGAGTGCCAAGAAGTTTACCTGAAGTGGAATAATGAAGAGGAATGACAACATGCTGTAAAGCTAAGACCGGTGCTCTCTCATGATCCAATACAGCCACTTCAAACCTTGAAACAAACAAATGTAGCCATGATGAAGGATTTAGATTTCAGTATAAGATTACAGGGAGTTCAATACATCAAGCAGAGCTAGTTTATTGATGCATAATTTTCTAGATATATGCAAGGTAGATTCACAATGCAACTTGCAAAAGGCAGCAGCAAAGTCTATATTGAAAGGGAATGTTACCAGAGACGATGTGGTAATAGGAGGGCCTGTACACTAAGTGTGGCATCTGAACATGCGGTAACAACAAAGCAGACAGTTGACCTGTAGAAGGAAATGAAATATTCATTAGCAATATTGAGATGTTAAAAAGAAAAAACAAATGAATATATATTATTGCCAAAAATTCCTTTAAGGGGGAAAATATTTAATCAAATAAAATTCAAAATCATCTGAAAGTCAACCTGGGGTCAGTTGCCTGCACCAGAAATGCTGTCACTGCTAAATATCTCCAGTCATCCTGTGTCTCATCATCAGTAATAAGTTTCACCATTGCTCCACTGATTTCATCCTGGCCAGAGCCGGCCTCCACAACTTCTGGCATTACTTTCTCAGGAATAATACCGAATGTATGATAATTTTGTTTCCCATTTGCCATTTTCTTTGGAGGCTTGCAATACCGTGGTTGCATGTATGTACTCAGCCATTGAAAGGAAATCATATGGTTTTCTTCCAATGAAAAGTTATCAAAATTTGATATATATGGAGCTTTCAATTTATTGGATAGTTCATTCACATGATGGTCTTGGTTAACTTCTACCCTTTTCAACAGCCAAGTTGTTAGAACTTGCTTGGCCCCAACAGATAAAAGTAGCAATGGACTATCTCTGTTTTCAATACTGCAGAAGAGATCATGTTGTTTTTTATCACCCTCTAACTGGAGAGGGTAAACCTTTGAAACAGTGGTAATTGATCTTACTGCTGATCCACCAACATGTTCCCCAAGTAGCAAGGATAAATCGAGCTTGTCAATCTGCTTTGAGGAATATCTGCATACAACTTATGATTTTTAGTTTAAAGATGTTGAACATGCATGATGTGCATAGATATGGAGCAACATAAGCAAGAGTCAAAGACTCAAAACTGAAGAGCTTCTACAGTGAACACTAGACCTGCTCAGGGATAACAGTAAAAATAGATTCTCAATTTTGGAGTGTAAAGAAAATAGAAGATAATGTGTTTTGATTAGAGAGAAAACCTATTGTTATAAATGCCATGTGTCACTAGCAAATGTGACAGCAATGAAATACATTTAGGATATTTCACCTTAAGGTATCCCATCCATCGGAATTAGTCACATGTCTCAATACATTTAGGATATGGTACAATGACACCAATGTTACCTGCGAAGTGATACATTTAGGATATCTCACCTAAGATAATCCGTCCACTGGAATTAGTCACATGTCTTCTAATATATTTAAGATATAGTACAATGAAAAGATGTTTTTGATGCAATCATAAATTATGACGAATCCTGAGAATATAATCATAACTAAAGTATTCATCCTTTGCTTCTTGCTTAGGAAAAAATAGTTCCCAATTTATGGATGAACATAATCATTCATCCTATATCTGACCATAGGAGAAGATAAGATATTCCTCCCTGCTTAAGTTGTGATGCAGTCTTCTTCAAATCCATGGCTTGACCCAATGTATGCAGTGTGCACTAAGTTCAGAAATGTGCTGTTGATAGTCCTGTGAGCTCTGAATCAGGATGTCATCCATGTATGTCACAATGTGTAGAGAAGTGTTGAATAAATCTTCAATCTTGACTCTGTGAAGTGGTTAGAATTGCAATGCGGGAGGTGTTGATTGATAGGACATGTCTAAAGGTAGATTGGAAGGCTGCATATTATTCTCATCTTGGCCAATAGTAATAGGCGCAACTTCTCAAATATATTAAGTTATTAACCAATTTGATTGTTGGGTAGCATGCAAGTACAGTGGAAGCCATCATAAATGTCATGTTGTACCATTCTTGATATGGCTTATCAAGTAGATTACAATAATCAGTTGAAATGACATCACAGTCCACAATGTCAGCAATGACTCAACAGAAAAACTTATTGAGTCCATTGGATCTACTCATGTTCGCTGCTCGCTGAACTTGACCCTTTTGACATTTTGTCATTTTGGTGACATGCCATTAGAAAAAACAATGTTTTTGTTATGTTATTGCCCAAACTCACACCCTTAGAGATCCTAAATCTTAAGGTATGGTTTTGATGAAACTAAGAGGGGGACACTGTCACCTCACCAACCCTCTTCTGCACTATTAGTTTTTATAACTCAGTTGGTCCTTCCCCATGATTTTGATGTCACACGGGGGGGGGACATAAGTTGTATTTTCCTAGGCAACATTTTAATGTAAAGTGACTTTATATTTTAAAAATGAGTTTGTACTTTATCACTAAAGTGAGATTTAAGTTGTGGGACCCAAATATTTAATGTGCCACTTTATTAAATAAAAGTGAGTTGATATTGTGTAATTAATGAGAATCCTAGGATCTAATCAATCTCATCCTTTGATTAGATAGTTATCGTAGTTAGAATTAGGGTTTCAATAAAATAAAGTATAAAAGAATGTCTAAGGAAAAGAGAGAGACATCAAGAGAGAAGAAGACAAGTGAGAGAGAGAGAAATTAAATCTTGAAGGAGATTTTTGTTTTGTGAGAGACTAATCATTAAGACAAATTGAAGGCATGATTCCCAAGAAATTCCTGTAGCATTCATTGGACCGTACAGTCATCATTGCAAACCGTACAAACAAAGAAAACGAGGAAGATTGCAAGCACATTTTTCAAGACAGATGAGGTCAAGTTTGGCACAAATTTCGAGGTTGTTTTCTACATTTAATGCTGGGCAAAATCCGTGCAGTTCGTACCTGGCACAAATCCCTAGAAAACTGGTGTGTACAGTGTTGCTGCCTAATTTGCACCTCAGGTAACGTGGCAGAAATCTTCAAGCCAATGGGTATGACCTTGGCGGCAAGCTTGAGCCAAGTGCTATCACCTGATACTCGATTCCTCCGTCTAGGCCAACTCCTAGCGGAGCAAAGGGGGGTGGACCCTAATGAAAATAAATCTAAGGCTGTTTCTAATTATGAAAGCTGGAAACACAGATTTTCTAGTAGTTTTAGTATGTGAAATGAAATTAGAGATTACCAATCACTGCAAATAGAATTCACTTAAGCAACCCTTAGTCAAAAATAGATGCACAATATTCAAGACACATTTGCGGAATTAACTTATGCAAAACATAATAGAATAGATCAGTGCCATAATGAAAACAATGCTTTGCAAGTTGTGGGTTGCTAGTGTAGTGTCAGTGAAAGTATTCCAGTGTCTCGATTGGTAAATTTTAGATTATTAGATGAATTGATCAAGGAGTGTGTAAATTCTTGGTTGGTTTTATTAATGTGGAAATGATCTGGATTATTAGTAGGGAGGGGGATTCCCGATATACCACGAAGGTATAGGGAATATGTCCAGACTCACACAGTGTGGTAGCACATGAGAAAATGTGGGTTGAATGGAGTCGCGAGGGGATGTTCAACACTACACCAACAAAGGTGTAGCCTAACAAAGCCTTGCAGTCGCTTTTCAGTAGTTCCGGCTTTCTCTGTACAATTTCTCCACACGTAGCAAGACGCAACCCTGGATTTTTGTTGTTCAGGGAGATTAATTAAAAGTTAGACTAATTACTAGTCACCTAAACCATTTACGATACTACCAACTGATTAGACAAAGTTGTAGTGCAAGTATAGCATACCAGGATGAAGGCCTTGCAAATTTTGAATTGGTTTTTAACAAAGTTTCCTGATTAAAAAAAGTAAATCCCAAGAGCCTCTTTCCAGATTCAGTACTCGATCAAGCCCTTATCCATGAACCTGTACTCGGGAAAGCAAGGGGGTTTATTTTAAACTCAACAGTGCATAAAAATTAAAGTTCTCTCTTTACTACACTACTCAGATCTTTTACCTTACGGTACTTCAATATAGTGCAGCGGGTATGTATTCAGATTACTTTGCAAATAAAAACTTAAATACACATTGAAATAGTGAAAGAAAGTAGTAAACAACACTAACATCATAAATACCATGAAAATGGACACCAGCGCGAATCCCCCAAGTAGGGATGGGGATCGGGTTCTGATGAGTCTACTCAAGCCTTATTTTCTTTTTATAATGATGCGAAAGGAAATGCAGTTTGGTCCACAAATCGGGATGCAAAGGCTTACAATAACATAAAAAATGAAAAAAATATAAAGGGGAGCTCCGTTTGTCTTCTTTTACTTTAATTTTTTTTATTTTTTGACAACACCTCCTCTTTTTTTGTAAAACCTACAAAAATAGCAAGCAAGTATTTATTAAATGCGCCCAAAATCACTTTAAGAAAAAAAAATCAAAAAAAAAAATTACAAGTATTTATTAAATTTTTTTGTAAGTAAAAAAGGGTTAAAAACTAGTTAAAACAAAGGTGACTGAGGAAGTGAGCTATAAAAACTACTTTCTTAGGGTCTTTGTTTGCCTCTTAGGGATGGAAAACAAATATGAGCACTACATTGCTAGATATGAAAAATTATACTCGGAAGTTAATCCTACTAATCAAGCCTTTAATTTTTTTCTTCAAAAAATGGAAATAGCTTGAAGCAAGAAAGCTTGGCTATATAGATCTACTAAAAAGTGATTATTCTTTTTCTGTTTTAGCTAGATCTAGAAATGAAAAAGTAATTACGATTTATGTATGAAAATAAACTTTTAACTTCAGATCTGTAACTGCTTTTTCAACAAAGGACAAGAAGATTTTTAAACAGTATTTGAGAAGGAGAGAGAGGGGTTTAGAGAACAAGAAGATCTTTGATGCGCTTGATTGTGGGGCACCAAGGGACTTTATCTACGAACAAAAGTGTTAGAAATGAGGAAGATCAAACAAGATCTTCTCGATCTCTAGCTAAGACAACCTGTACTTCACACAAGTCAACAACCAATGATCAAATCCAGCAGCATATATACTTAGAAATCAACGTGAAAATGTTCATAAACAAATGAAAATATTCTATTTGCATCTCTAAGCATTCATACTGAATAAATTGAAGTAGTAAACAAACAGCTTAATTTGCCTCGCAAATTTGATACCAGTGACTCAAGCAGGCTAGATTTGGAATTTGGAAGCAAGATGGATCCAGCACAATGATAATACATCCACTCAACAAAGCACCATACAAATAGACCTCCAAAGTCTATTTTATTTCTCAGATAAACAACAATTACAATAGGCAGGCTCTTCCCAACACATTCCAACTAGTTTGAAAGGGAGAGAGGGCAACTTTGCCAAATAAAAAAGACTGCGGGAAAATTTGAGATTGAGAGTGAGTTTATCCCTTGATTTGGGCAAGTTAGAGGGGGTTACACTCAAGAAAAATGTGCCACCTCTCAAGAGGTAGGCATAACCCCTCTTTGGGATCTCCAAAACATGCCAGATGGGTGTCACATGGGCAATTATGCCCCCTTATAAGGAGAAAAACGTCCCTTTAATCAGCCAAACTCATAGTAGCCTCAATCAACACTATAGTTGACGCTTTAATCAATGAGATGTATTGCCTTAAATCTGGGAAGCCGATAGAAACTAATTTCAATCAAATTGGACAAGAATCCACTAATTTAGGAATTTGAATATTCTCTCCAATTTAATTAATTAATTAAAAAAAATTTAGGAGATTTTTTACTTAAGTGATAAATTAATCACTTAAAACTTAGGAAAAGTGGGTTTAGAGGTACAACGAGTGCTCTGAGTTAGAAAACGAGCACCCTCATGGAAAAATCCAACCTCTAACCACACTTTTATTGCAACAATAATTTCCCCATTTAAACTATTAAAAAATAGCCTAAGTTTACGGGAAAAAATATTTTTCTCAAAACATGAAATAAAACCTAGGGGGGGCTAGCACATGTCCATATGACTCAATAATAATCTCTAGCATGCTCATATACATTAACCCATGAACTTTAATAAACTCATAAGGCCTAACTATCAAGACGACCATTCCATCTTTGGAGGAGCGGTGAAAAACTTGAAAATTATAATTAGTTTATTCAACAACCTATAATTGCCAAGAAAAAAAAACACCTTGGAATGCTAGCACATTTTTTACAACTTCCCCGCAAGGTATGAACACGTGGTAAAAAAAAATGAAAAAAGGGCTTTGGACGACGTGAATGGACTTCTGAACTCTTCAATTTGAGCAAGTATTTGTTCATCTTTGGTGAATCACTGAAAGTCCAACTAGATGCAATCTAGTTGGTAACATAAAGTTTGCATGTGTGGGTTGACTGTGAGTATATTTGGCACATTTTCCAACGCATATTTACAGATGAGTGGAATTTCTGAAATTGTTTTGGTGTTGTAGAAGAAATTCTGAGTTGTTGAACTTCTGATTTTATCTTTCATAAATAAAATTCTTTCTCTAGGTTTTCCTCTGGTGAAAGTTTGCCCTGGGCTTGGCCCTAAATTTCTGTATTATCATACTTATCTTCAGTTAATTTTGAGTGCATTGATGTTTATGCTTAAACAATCAGATAAATTCATCTTATGAAATCTTAGTTTAGAAAAGTTATAAATCAAATTTGTAGTCAAAGTGTTTGATAAAAGTCCAATAAGAGGTTTCTGTGATTCTTTATCAAAATTCTTCATGGTATCAAAGCGTGATTGCTGAAGGTGTGTTAAGTTGTGTAGATACCAAACATAAGAGGTTCAAATCAAGGTCAACTAAAGATTAATAGTTGAAGTCATCACCTCGATAGGATTGCGATTTGAAGACAGGTTGGATGGTTCTTGTTATAACATATACATTTTCAGCTAGGCTTCCATGATGCAGCATGCAGACTTAGCTCTTTTTCTATTCCAGGCTACTTTTACATCGGGTATCAGCATGGATCTCTACAGCTTCATTCCACTTCAGAGCCTTGTTCTTGATATTTTCCTTGCCAGGACAAAGATTCAAGAGTCCATTGAGATGATTTTGGTGATGATCTAGTTCATTAGAGTAGAGCAGCAAATCAGGAGTTGGTACACACAGTCACAGAGGTGCTTATCAGTTTGAGACAGGTATACACGGTGAGATCAGGTATATTTCCTTGGTTTAGTTTTGCTCTATGATGTATCTCAGACACCTGTGCTTGTCATGTGAGGATGATTATGGTGGTCTATGCTTATATGTTTTATATTGCTCTAACCTGTGTTATGATTGATCAAGGAATCCAATGTGAAGACTGTTTCCCATGCCATGCTCAAACAAAAGGTAACCCTTAGTGCTAGGTTGGTTCCATAACATTTGTACCCGTCCATCCAGTTCATCCACTTTGGTTTCTACCCCATGACTAAGACTTATAGAGATTTGTGAGATTGAAGACCCTTTCCCCATTCTGACCACTATGTATGATAGACTCCATGTTGTTATGTGTCTCGAGCTATGAAGTATGTGTCTTGGCCAATGTGGTTGGGTTCACAGGGTTGTTCTCCTTGAGTCCTCAAAACAAGTGCTCCACCATAACAGTGTTGCTAAACACTAAAGCATCGCAACGCATAAAAGCTAATATCTAAAGGCTGCAAAAGTATAATATAATTAAAAAAGGTAGTCAGTGGCCAAGAGGTTGAGCACTCATTCCTTGTATAGTGTAAGGCTCAATTTTCCCTCCGCAGGGGCTCCAGGGAGAGGCAAACCCATTAGGGATATGGACTGCTCGCTAGCAACGGGTCTAGGCCTTAGTCATTTACTGGAAGCCCAGAAGGATTTCCAAGGCACCTGCTCTTGTAGGTTGGTCACCATCTTATGAATTGTGAAAAACTATTGAAGAGGTCGATGATCAAAGGATGAGCACTCACTTTTTGTATAGTGTTTGGCTCAATGGTCCCCATAGGGCCACAGGCTAAGACTAGTCTAGAAAGACTGGGTCTTTCTTAGTACTAGAGCCCAGAAGGCTTCCAGGGAACCTAGCTTTGAAGGTTGACCTATATTTGCAATAAAGATGCAAAGGAAAACTTGCTAGAGTCTAAGGGAAGCATACCCAAGTACTTCACCCATTTGTGAGGCACCTCCATCCCCTATTGCTATATGTCATGCATATGTCACTTTGGTAGAGTATATGGGTTATCAGTTGGATAGATCATTGAGTCAAAGTCAGTCAACGCCATTTCCTCTTTGCCTTAACCTGGTTCTTCCATCATCACCCATCTATAGCACATTGATTACTCTTTGGAAGTATGGCATGAGCAAGCAAATTTCCAGAAGACTCTAAGATCTTTCAGAAGCAAAGGTACATTTTATTATTATTAATGTTGGTCACCATGATTATGAATAACTGACTCAAGTTGGGTTTTGATATACATCATTGGAGCGTGTCTTACCTTGGAATGTGGCAAGATCATACTAGTACAGTATCTCACTTTGATTTTGGGTACTTTGACGTGGTCAAACTAGTTGACCAAGTCAATCACGTTTCCCAAGGCAGTGACTTGAAAATACAACATGGTCCATATTTGTTCAAAACATGCCCAGGACCAATACTGCAGTTTCAGTTTTGAGAGTTTGGACCTGGTTCTCCAAAAAGGTGATTATTATCACTTAATTATTGGCAAAATGATATGTTTTTATTCTAGATAGCAGTATGTTTGGTCCTCCTAGAGCAGAGCAGTGTTACAAGGGGTATGAGTAGTCACTTAGACCATTCTTCTATGTCTCCAGATCAACCAAAGCAGTCGGTTTGCCCCAATTTGCATCCTGGAGAGAGTTATGATGGATTTATCAGTTTCTAGATATTGTACCAACAAAAATGAACTAGAATTTCACTGAGAAAATTGATCAGGCCTCCTGGGTCAGGGAAATGGCTTGGAACTTTGACATATGATGTTTCTCGGCATCCCGGACAGTCCTCCACTAGTTTTCAGTCAACAGATGTCTGGATTATTTATTTATGGCTCAGCCAGTGAGGAAAGCCCCCCAAAGAGCGCCCCCTCTAATTGGCTATTGATGTATTTCATTGTTATATCTTATATTATGAAGTTGTAAAGGGGCCTAGGGTGAATTAATCCCCTAGTGACCCCCTCCTATAATGTATCATGTCATATCTTATGTTATGTTGTGACATTTCACGTTAGAGGGGCGTCCTTGACCAAAGTGCACCCCATCCATGTATTGATTGATATATTTTGATCTCCACCGTTGATGATGTTATAATCTCAACCGTTGGATGATAAACTGAGTTAGGGATTATGTCTCTCTCAAACTATTTAAGAGAGGTGATTCCCCCATTGTAATGGATGAGCTTTGGCACCAGAATATTAATAAAGAGATTTTTGTTTGGGATTATTCTTCTGTGTATCTTGTGGGTGTTTTGATGATCTGATGACTGGCATTGCTACTCTTCCATACTGAGCTTCATTTAGGATATATCTTGTATTTTTCTTTTCCTATTTTATCTGCAGGAAAAGGATGCGCGCTAGGAGAGAGAGGGCGTTTTTGTGGGGCAACTCACCTTCGTCTGGGCTCCGAGGTGTTTGGTTCAAGGAGTATCTTCTTCCTAATGATTTTTTATTCCCTTTTCATTTATGTATTCTGTAGATCTCGTTCATTTGTCTGCTCGGTTGATTTTCTCTAATCTGGCAGGTTGAAGGGGGCGCTAGGGTGACTGACTATGGCATAACAACAACAAAATCTTACTCGGGAAACTTCATTTTGACAGGAAATTGGCATTCTTCATTATTTCTCAACCCATCTACAAGTTCCAGGTACGTCTTGTAGGTAAGTTTCTCTTCTTTTATTTTCTGTACATGCATTGCTCATCATTCTGTCACATTAAAACCCTTGTTTCATAGATCCATAAGTTTTAGCTTGTGGCGAGCTATAAAACTAAAAACCCACTTTCGATTTAACATAAAACCCCTAGATTTAAATTTTCCTCTTAATCGGACTCCATTTTCCCATTCAAAGCACTAGTCAGCTACAGGGGAAAACACCCCCTTTGGGGAAAGTGGTCTTTTTCACAAACCGCAAACTGAGTATTGTTGGTTTCATATCCATTCGCCTAATCTTGAACCCAACAACCAATCCGAGTGTCCAAATTTACTTTATTTCACCATTTTGCCCTAGATCCCAATTTTCCTACATAAACCCTAGTGCAAAATTGGGGCTTTTCACCTGGATGCTCTTCCCATAGTGATCCAAGACCCAGAAGAGCCAAGGAACCTGTTATAGAGGAGAAACCCACGTTAGAGGCAATGTTTGAAATGATGAAAAGCCTTACCTTGTTCACAAAAGACATAGCACGCACTAGGGATCATGAAAGAAACAAAAATGCCTACAGCCCCAGACCATACTGGAACAACCAAAGAGGGCTCGTGGATGAAAATAGACAAAACCCCAGAAGAAACGAGCCAGCTAAGGGCAAGAATGTGAACATATGTGAGGAACCTGAAGAAGATCCCGAGAGTTTTGAATCTGAGGATCAGGGTATGAACCTAGTAGAAGATTTCATTGAAGAAAAAAAATTTGGTAGAATCTTACTAAAAGGCAAGGATTGGGAAGAAGAAGAAGAGTTAGTGTGTGCAACAACAAAACCCACCACACAAGTTTACCAACGCAAAAACAAAGAACGACACACAACACCTTTCTTGGATAAGAATAAAGTTGTAGAAGAAGAGAAATGGAAACAACAAGATCTTTGTGACTATGACCTAGGGATAGACATAGCACAAGAATTGCATAAGGTTATGCAAAATATGTCCCTGGGTGAATTAGTAAAGTTAAAATCTATCAAAGATCAAGTTCAACGTTTCTTTGATAACATTCCAATGGCTAATGCTCCCGATACCATTTATGAGTCTTGTCACATTCAGAGTATTAGAGGCTGAGAGGTAGTGGTAGACCCTCCCATCCAGATTCACACAGCTGTATATGAGAGGAAGACTGGAGGACATCGTCCGTTCTATCTCACATTACAAATCAACAACCTCTTACTCTATAAATGTATGTTAGACTCCGGAGCTGCTATGAATGTTATGCGTCTAAGCATCATGAAAGAAATGGGATTAGAAATCACTCGTCCTTATGGAAATGTTTGTGGAATTGACTCCAGGAGTGTCCAAGCATATGGCCTAGTTAAAAATTTAAAAGCTGACTTATTTGCTTGCCCTGGTTTAAACGCTATGATGGACATAGTGGTGATTGACCTTCCTCCCGTGTATGGCATGTTGCTATCCAGGAAGTGGGCTGCTAATTTAGCTGGATACTTGATGATGGACTTATCATACACTTGCATACCCAACTCCGATGGGAATTTGATAAGAATTTGTAGGCAACCTTTTATCAATGGATATCTTGAAACCTACGAGGATGGATTAAAAAACACGTATGGAAAGGATACCTTAGGTGTTGAAAGAATAAATGTGGCAAGAGATGAAGACAATTATACACCTGCTTTCTTTATGGGAGTAGGAAATTTTGATTCTGAGGATGAGGATAATATTAGGTTTAGACAATAGCTTATTCGTCGACAATTGATTAGGGAAATTCAGATAGTAATGCAGATCATTCCCCTGAACCCCATAGGGACTTATCTATCGAAGCCTTTGAACAAACCTTTCATAGTGAGACTGGATTGGTAACAAATAATATTCCTAATAATTCGACAAGAGGAGTTCATCACCCTATTCAAGAGATTAGGTAGGAACTAAGAAATGACATAAGTCATGAAATGATAAATCTGGTTAATTGAAGCTGGGAAGAGGATGTTCAAATAAATGATGCTTTTGGGGAGGAATTTTCCCTAAATAATTTGCTCACTTTTTAAGCTACTAGTTCTCCTCCAACGATTGAAAATGAAAATTTAGCTCCTAATTTTGATAACCAATCTGTATCAATTAATCAACATGAACCTCCAGATCAAGGAGGAAACATGAGTAATTTTCATTACCCGTAAGTTTCTCATTATCCACGGTTTATGTTACCTCCTGAAAGACCTCTCAATGAACAATCTAATGCATCTCACATTCCTATTCTGCCTTCGACATCTTTGGAAGAGGTAGTTGAAAGGAACTTATCTGAAGTCTCTAGAAAAGGAAAAATGCCTATGCCTCATGGAGAAGGATCTCGTAAATTAGTGGATCATTCTAAAACTGTATCCCCCATTGAAGCTAATATTGGTAAGGTGTTTAGAGATTTTTGGACTGTAGGGGAAACAGTTAAAGGAGTAATATCAACACACCCAGAGGACATTGAGAGTCAACACAATCATCCGAAAAGGGAGATAAGAGAAATTTTAGTTGAAAGAATTGCACTTCCTATAGACAAGGCTCCACCACGTGTAAACGTTGTACCTGAAAGAAGTAGGACGATGCCTTTACCCCATACCAGAGGCAACTTTGATGCCTCCATTATACCTACTCATGATATCCCAATCGTTTCCTCATCTGTCAATCGACATAGGTATTCCTATCGTGATAAGGTGATTGTTGAGAATCGTGCTTTTAATTATATTTCAAGACCATTAGGAGACCTTTGTATGGCACCATTAACAGTAGAACGATTTGAAGGGAACATGTATTTCTTGTCTGCTGAAGATGGTCGCAACTATAAATTTGAGCACATAGATCTGTAGACAAATACACAACTCACAAAGTAGATCTCACAATTTACTCAGCAATTGAAGAATGAAACAGTGCAAAAATGGCTTGCAGCTGTGATTGCTTTCATTAATCAAAAAGTAATCAGATCATAATTACAATGAAGTAAAATGGCTTTAATAGCCACATGAAATTCGAATCCACATGAGGAAATTCAAATTGATAGACTCTACTTAACTGTAGGTAACTAAGACCTTGTCTAAATCACTATCGGAGGACTCGGTAGTTAACTGACCTTGTCGAAACCATAACCAGAGTTCATCGGAGCTCTAAAATACAACTCAAGTGTTACATTTAGTGTTGACTAAGGTTAAATGACTGTGGTAGGTGAGAAATGTGCCCCACTTGAGTGCAGTCAAGTAAACCTAGCGCTAACTGAATGTAGAGGACTAGAACTGAATGTAACTAACTCCTAACTTAGCTTGACTAGTCATTAACTGAAGTGAACTGACCTTGGTTGGTTTCGGCACTCCCAGTGGCTTCCTAAATTGTAGGGATTGGTCTAGGAGGCTCCTAAACTGATGCAATCAAGTGCAATCAGTGGCAATGAGCCTCAATTAGTGTTCCCCACACTTTAGTAACTAAAACATGTGCCCCAATTAGGTCAAGTGGACCCAATGGTGTTAATGACTATAAATAGACTGGATGGACTCTCGAGTTAGACATGACTCTCAATTTAGACATATGACCAAATTTGGACAAGGGAGGATTAATAATCCTAACACCCCCCCTGAATGCTAACTTGGACAAACTGTGGGCCCTGGTAACTAAGACCATAGGTCACCCATTACATCAAGTAAAATAAAGTAACTGCTTAATACAAGGAGCTAGGGCAAAAACCACATGGGAAAAGAGCCCTCCCTCTAGCTAAGCAGGTAGAATCAGGTCTCAAGTTTGAAAAACTTGAAAATATGTTGCCGCAATCTTCATCTCTGTGAGGTAGTGAAGCAGCATGCATGGTGTGCTGTGCACAGGTATTCTGGGGCCTGGCATGTAGACTTCTCCTTCTTCTCCAAAAATGATGATGGGAGGAAGGACAAATGTAACCTTTGTCTCTTGCTGAATGAAGAGGTGTATGATCATATCCATTCTTCTGAATGTAGTAAGACTGAGCCCTTGCCATATAGCATCTTACAGGGAGTCTATTGCATCTCCCTGAAGGAGGTAAGATAGCATGACATAGCGCAAGAGTCTTTCCTTTCTAAGTGTCAGGTGAGTTTCCAGTCATCTTCCTAGATTCCAGTTTGGAAGTAGGGACTGAATCTAGATCTGAGTCACCCTGAATCTCAAGGTCATTAACTGATATAGATGGATCTACAATACTAGTAGAAGCTGTAAAAGAAGTAGATGCAATGATTTTACCTTCCCTTGCAGGTGGCTACTAAGAGTGCACTGGTTCTGAAGGAGGCATGAAATGTGAGAACTCATATGCTTTTGAAGCATGATTTGCAGTACCCTTTGCTATGATGCTCTTAGTAGAAATATCTGTGATCTCTACTGAGTCAGGACCAAAGATCACTCGCTTTGGAGATCCAGTATGGGTCATCTGATAGACAGATAACAGGTTTGAAACTAGGGAGGGAACAAATAGCACATCTTTGAACCTTCCATGTTCAAGTTGGATAGAGCCCTTCCCCTTTGTTTTGACTTTACTGTTATTGCCCATCTGAATACTAGGACCATCAAAGGACTGAAAAGAAGAGAATGATTCTTTGGATGCAGCCATATGGTTGGAAGCTCCAGAATCAATGAGGAAGACAGGTGCTGATGTGCAGCAAGCCTTCAGTGCATGTCCTTTCCTTTGGTATTCTTCTTCTTCTTCTTCAGAGTCATCCTTCCTTGCGCTAGCAGGTACAGAAATGTTGTGCTTTTTCAAAAGAAGAGCCATTTCATCAAGTTGTCTTCTCATACAGGAGCTTTCTGAATGGAAGCCCCTTCCACAGTAAGAGCAAAGGACCTTGCCTTTGCCATTCTTCTTGCTTCTCTTCAAACCTGAAGGTTCATTTGACTGCTCTTTCTTCACAGGGGACTCATCTCTTTGCTTCCCTTTGTCATTCGCTACCTTATCTCCTCTCGCAACTAGAGCTAGATCTTTGGGAGATCGAATGATCCCCATTTGGATCAATTTTTTATTCTCAAAAATAAGAGATTGGATGAAAGCATTAAGAGTGGGCATCTTCCAATTTGGAGTAGTGAGCCTTACTATTTGGAAGGTGGATACAAAGACTGAGTAGTCTGCATTGAGCTTTGTGAGAATAGCAAGGATGAGCTGATCTTCATCCTTCTCCACTTTGCATTGCTGCAACAAATATATCAAGTTCTTGAAATTTGTGAAGAATTCATTCAGAGATTCAAAATTGGATGGATTGAGAGTAATCAGATCATTTTCTAGCTGATGGATCCTCATCTCATCATGCTTATCAAATAGGGAGGCAAGCTTGTCCTAAACCAGCTTGGGAGTCTTCAATTCTAGGATGTGGAACCAAAGATCTTTAGAGACTGAGGAGAGCAAGTGTCCATGGGCTTCATCAAGCCTGTTCATGTACTTAGCTTTGTCTTTATCTGAATCTGGCTCTTCCTCTGCTTCTTTTATGAGTCTGAAGAGCCCTTTGGTGCAGAGCATTACCACCATGTCTGCCTTCCACTAGTGATAGTTGAAGGGAGTGAGAGGCTCTATTGGATGAGCCATTTCGAATGTAGTAGGAAGAACTGAGCTGCTGTAGCGAATGCAGTGAGAAGAAAGGGCTGCTTGTAGCGAATGCTGTAAGAGAAGCCGATAACCTGTCACACAATCAAACATACAAAGTAAGGTCAACAGTCTGCACTTTTGGAATTTCCTTCACACCCAGCATAGTTGATCAAGCAAGCTTGATCAACAATTTCCTATCTTGGGATATTAAGTGGTAAATTCTCCGCTTCTGGTGCAGTACTGGAAAGAGCAAAAAAAATGATCCGACTGGAGATCTGAGGAGGAGAGGAGTCTTGTCCACCAAGGCTCTGATACCATGTAAATTTGAGCACATAGATCTGTAGACAAATACACAACTCACAAAGTAGATCTCACAATTTACTCAGCAATTGAAGAATGAAACAGTGCAAAAATGGCTTGCAGCTGTGAATGCTTTCATTAATCAAAAAGTAATCAGATGATAATTACAATGAAGTAAAATGGCTTTAATAGCCACATGAAATTCGAATCCACATGAGGAAATTCAAATTGATAGACTCTACTTGACTGTAGGTAACTAAGACCTTGTCTAAATCACTATCGGAGGACTCAATAGTTAACTGACCTTGTCCAAACAATAACCGGCGTTCATCGGAGCTCTAAAACACAATTCAAGTGTTACATTCAGTGTTGACTAAGGTTAACTGACTGTGGTAAGTGAGCAATGCGCCCCACTTGAGTGCAGTCAAGTAAACCTAGCGCTAACTGAATGTAGAGGACTAGAACTGAATGTAACTGACTCCTAACTTAGCTTGACTAGTCATTAATTGAAGTGAACTGACCTTGGTTGGTTTCGGCACTCCCAGTGGCTTCCTAAATTGTAGGGATTGGTCTAGGAGGCTCCTAAACTGATGCAATCAAGTGCAATCAGTGGCAATGAGCCTCAATTAGTGTTCCCCACACTTTAGTAACTGAAACATGTGCCCCAATTAGGTCAAGTGGACCCAATGGTATTAATGACTATAAATAGACTAGATGGACTCTCGATTTAGACATGACTCCCAATTTAGACATATGACCAAATTTGGACAAGGGAGGATTAATAATCCTAATAGCAACTTCCAAACTCCTGTACATCAGGTTCATCTAAGGGACTATGTCCCTGGCATAACTTAGCACATAATCTTTTAACCATCAGTTAGCGTGGGTAGGATAAAATAAGTTCGTTTGGGCAGTAGTTTGGGTCTGTCTTTTGTCTAATTGATGCACGAGTCTTCTATTTTCGGTACTTGTTCTACATTTTAATTGAGTAGATTAGAATTTATATTTCAGCATTTTACTTTCACCATTTATTTCCTGTTATTTTGCTTTACATGTACATCTTTCCCATACATGCTGCTCCGGTTTTTCTTGCTTCCATGTGTGTAGGTCATCAGTAAAAACTTGGAGAGGAAGCAGAGCGCTAAGATGTGCTGGATTACTTGTTGCTGATGGTGCTGCGGACCAGTGTTGATTTTTCTGAGCAGCATCGAGAGCCCTTCTCTTAGGAGAATGGGACCACCTGGTCCGAGACCACGGTGAAGAATCAACCCAGTGTTGAGTGACCATTCTGTTGAATGGTAGATATCTGATCTGGGACCATGATATAGACCCAGCTCTACCCTAGGTAGACTCACCTTGTGTTGAGTAGACATCTGGTCCGAGACCACGATGTAGACCAATCTAGGACTGGTAGACTCATCTTAGTTCTGAGTAGTCATTCTCTTGGAGAATGAAGACACTGTAAGCCCTAGATTGGGTTTGGGCATGTGTGGCACTCTGACCCTTGATCTATGGGCTTGGTGTGCTTCTCCAAGGATTAGCTTCCCTTGGTCAAGTTACCCTAGTACCAGATTTAGGTGTCACACAAAGTGTGAGATAAAAGCATTAATAACTCTCTTGGTTTATGATGATGTACTTTTGAAATAAAAAAGGGCCACAGGTAATGACCACAGGGGCACTTGGAAAAAGGCCAAAGTCAGAAGTCAAATTAAATAAAGACTTTTGTACCACAGGAAAAGGACCACAGGTGGAAGTAAAAATTAAATAAGGACCTTTTGTAAAAGTCAAAGATAAATAAAAAGACCTTTTGGTAAAAGGTGAAAGTGAAATTATGAAAAGATTAAAATATTATTATTTTTATCTTTTCTAATTTTTGTCCACTTACAGGTGAATGAAGGCTATAAAAGAAGATCAAGCCTTCTCATTATTACACACAAGTTTGCTCTGACAGGTGATACTGCAAGTTTACTAGAGTCTCTATTGAAAGTTGTTTTTTCCCCAAGCTAGGGCATCTATCCTTTCTCAAGCTAACCCTCAGCTAGGGTTTCATCACTTGGGAAATTTCTTGGCAGCCTTATTCAGATCCATTCTTCATTTTTCAGATCCGGACAGTCTCATTCAAGATCCAGGCAGCCTTATCAAGAATCCGAGCAGCCTTAACAAGATCTGGGCAGCCTCACGTATCCGAGCAGTGCTAATTTTTGGGCAGCTGAGTTTTCGAGCAACCTTGCTTTCTCTCCTCTCTAGCTGTTTTGTTTTCCGGGCAACATACTAGGGCTCGACCCTCCTTCTCACATCCCACGGGCTGCTACCCGTGAGGGTATGGGAAGCTTGCCAGCCCTCAGGCAGCATACCTGGGAGGGTTTGGCAGTCAGCCAACCCTCGGGAAGCCTCCAGGGCAACCCGTGAGGGCTGCAGGCTGCTAAAGCAGCCGTCGGGCAGACCCTAGGGTCACGGACAAACCCAGCAAATCCGGGCAACAGAGATCTGCCAAAAAATTACGAGTAGGACAGAGAAGGAGATCAGGCAATGGGCAGGAGAGATAAAGAATTCGAGCAGTGGACAAAAGAGAGAGAAACACAGGCATCAGACAATCTGATATTTTTGGGCAGTTTCAAGTAGTCTGATATTTTCGAGCAGGAGAGAGAAAATCTCAGTTTTTCTCTCTACCCAATAAGGTAGCTCCAAGTGTCCATGTGAACCAAAGAGAAACTCTGCATGAGCTTTGAAAGAGATACGGCTTTGAATGAAGGGAGTCGTGAGTGAGTTGAAGTGAAAGAAAACCGATGGTTGGAGGAAAGACGAGCCATGAAGTGGCCATAAATTAAGGAGATCGCCCACCTCCAAATCAGCTCGAACTCCAATCTAATGTTGATGTTAACGACATGCTTGGCATAAAGGAATAAACAATATTTTAAAATATATTAAACATAATATAGCAACCCCCGTTTAATTATGAGTGACATGGATATAAAGGGGATCCACTCCTCTGCTAGCTCACGACTTACCTTCACGTCATCCACTCCATCAAAACGCGACCACCTCTTATAAAGAAGTCGCATGCCATGATATACGAATGGTTTATGATATTATTGTTTTAAAACATATGTTCAACTTGAGAGGGGACCATCGATTCCACTCACATCCATCCATTCCAATGTGAGATCTTTCATATTCTCACGTCACCCTCTTTATGATTTAATTCAAACTTAAAAATTTCAAACCAAAGTTTAATGTGCCATGTGACTTGAAGTGGGTCGTATGAGTTGCTTGGACCATATGCCATGTCACCTTACCAATAAAATATCAATTTTTTACTTTGATTTTGGCTTTGGTGCATTCTGTCCAATTTTAGCATTTAAATGCTATTCTAGTGCTCAATTAGCCGAATGATGACTTTCGGGATGCTTTTGCCGGCCGAATGATGGTGAAAGTGGCCCCAGGGGTAAAGATGCTGCTCCGGGCTTGAAAATGAGCCCAACCATGTTGAAAACGGACTCCGAATCACTCTTTTATTACATTTTGAATTTTTCCAATTAAACCATTAAAAAATGGCTTAAAAAACGGAAAAATTAAATTTTCTTGGAATCCAACGAAACTCTAGGGGGACCTAGTACATGTTCATATGACTCAATCGAAATGCCTAGCATGACAAAAAATACTGACACGAAGGCTCTAATAACCTCCCAAGGCCGAAACAACAAGACAACTACCCCAGCTTTGGAGGAGCAAGTGAGATACTCAGAAATTATTGGTCGTTTGTTCAATAGCCAATAATGACCAAGGTAAAAAACACTCTGGGCTAGTCGGCTTGATTGCCAAGTCTAGGAAGCCGAGCCTTTTATAAAAAATTAAATGCTAGGACGTTTTTTACAATCTCCCCAAGGGGGTATGAACATATATTTACAAAAAGTTCTGAACAGACTCCCAGGAAAAGGCTGGCAGACTTCTGAATTCTAATCACGAACAAGTGTACTTGTACAATGCTCTGGCGGCTCACCGAAAAATCCACTAAGTGCAAAATTAGTGGATAACATGATGCAAATAAAGTCCTTAATGAAAAAGCTGTGATGGTTATGGATCGTATGAGTTAAAAGATTACTGGGTGAAATTTTAATTTAGTTGCTGAAGTAGCACATGGATTGACTGTTAAATGCCAAGTACAAAGGTTAATTGCTCAAGCACGATCACATGAGAACTTATGTCGGAGTTATATAGGGCCGGCCTGCCAAAGAAAGGAGTATTAATTATTATTTAATTGAATTCATTTTGATTTGCAAGTCAGCCAGCCAAAAGGAGGAATTGCAATCAGTTTTTAATTAGGTTGCAAGATCGACCAGCCCATAATGAAACCTCAACGACTTGTATAAATTCATCGTGCCTCCTCACTCCAAAGTGAAGTTGTGAGCTTCCAATTCAGCTTTGATTTCAGATCTTTTTCACTGAGGTACCCACAGGTCAGAAGGAAGACATTTTCGGGTTGCTACAGTTGTTTTATAAGACAATCTTGCTTTATCTTCTATGATTGATTTTGGATCTCCTTCTCTAAGGCAGCCACAACAATTGAAGCATTGTTAGCTCTGAAATTCAGGTGTAAAAAAGGCAGCTACAGGAGTATCTTGGTGTGTGTTTTTCTAGAACCTTTTCCTAAATTTTGAGTGGATTTTTCGATGGAGCAAGGATAGCTCTGTTTTCAGGTAAGAAGACTGAGGCAGCCGCAGGCAGACTATGGGGTAATGAATTCGATTGTGGAATCTGAAGAATTCGGGTGTATGGATTTATTTTTGTCTTCTTCTCTGATTTTTGTGCATGAGGTTATCACGAAGACAACAGTCTGTTAGAGCTGGATTTCTCTTTAATATTCTTTGGGCATGAAAGATTCGGGTAAATCAAAAGCAGTCACAGAAAAAAACAGTCTATTCTAATAATCTCTGAGTTTTGGGTGACTTTTACAGTCTAAAGCTGTCACGGTGGAGGTTGTAAATTTCGTGTCATCAACTATAAAGTGTGGAAGAAAATGTACATGTGGACAGAAGCCATGAACAACAGTTCATGGAGGCAGTAAACTTGACATAATTATGACAAGCTAATTAGTGGACAAGTTATTTGAGAAATTGAGTTGAATTAGTTCTTGATGATCAAAAACAGATTTTGATGACATAATGAGCAGACTTTGGTAAGCAGACTTAGCAGACTTACATTGATGACATGAATGAAGACAGGATAATGGCATGTCCAAACTTTTGAAGACATAAACATTAATATTAGCAGCTGGTAATTTTTTATGATATGACTACGGACAGACTGATGACATGGTTGTGATAGAGTTGACAAATTGACAGAGATGATCAGATTGACAGTGACAGGATACCTTGATGACTTGAACAGATAGCATGAGCAATGGTATTGTGCAGCAAGCAGAGATTATGTGCAATGATAAGCCAGTGACAAGTTGCTGAGCAGAGGACAGATCAGTGTGTTATGACTGGGTTATTGGACAAGTGATTGACATGTGATGTGACAGTATCAATATGAAAAACAAGCTGGGCCTTGTAATTATTTTTCTTAGTTGGATCTGAGAAAAAGACCAAGCTGAATCTTAGAATAGAAGTTGGTACTTCTGATTCAGTTGTAGCTGATAAACGTCACGGTTGTAGCAGTTTGAATCTAATATAATAAAGTTTACAAGTTTATCTTATGAAGTGTCTTGTGTTGTCTATTGTCTATGTTATTTTTTGATGTTGATGTACTTATGATGATCTTTGTTTAAGTAGTTGAAAGTTGAAATTGTAAAAAGTGTTGGCTCACTGATTCACACCCCCCACCCCCCATCTCTGTGTGCCATTGTGTTTAACAGAAGAAGCAGGCTAAGGCTAGAAGAATCATCTGTGATTTTGTCAAGAAAACCTTGATGCCCGCCATCACACCATTGAAGACTGCCAAAGAATGCTTTGACACTTTGACAAATTTGTATGAGAAGAAGAATCCCAGTCAAAAGGGAGTTTTGAAGAAAAGGCTTCGAACACTGAAGATGAACAACGATGAAGGAGTTGAACCCTTCTTCACACAGATTGCACAAGTAAGAGACCAACTCATTGTTATTGGTATTACTGTGGATGATGATACCATTGTACAGACTGTATTCGATGGTCTCCCAAATTCTTGGGAAACATTTTTGGCAACAGTAAGTGAATGTGAGAATCATCCAAACTTTGATAGGCTTTGGCATGATTGCTTGGATGAAGAAAGAAGAATTCAGAACAAGGCTACTAGTGCCAAGGAAGGAAACCTAGCTCTTACAGCTAAGACAAAGAAGTTCAAGAAGCCCTCCCCTCAGCAAAAGAAGGGAAAGAAACCACAAGGTAAGCACATTGACGTTTCAAAAGTGGAATGCTATAATTGTGACAAGTTTGGGCACTTTGCTAAGGATTGCAGGCATCCCAAGAGGAAGTTCAAAAAGAGATTCCAAGCCTCTGCTGCAAAAGAAGAAGAAGAACCCAGGAAGAAGAAGAATACCAAGACTACCAAAGAAGAGGAACCTAGAAGAGAATACTACCTGATCTTTACCCTTTCTGGATCCATCACTGACAGTGCTAACTCTTGGTTAGTAGAAAGTGGTGCCTCTAGACATTTGACAGGTAATCATGGAGCACTCACCAGTTACAGAAAGAAGAAGTTCACTACTCAAGTGGAACTTGGAGATGACTCCACTTACAAAATTGAAGGAGTTGGATCAACCTCACTTCAACTTGATTCAGGTACGGACTTGCACACTGATGATGTCTTATATGTTCCTGGTTTAAAGAAAAAACTCATCTTTGTTGTTGGTTTAGAGGACAAGGGCTACAGAGTCCTCTTCATGGACAAGAAAGTCCTACTATGGGCAAAGAATGAGAAACTTAGCTCACCTGTACAAATTGGGGTTCGAGAGGGAGGTCTTTATAAGGCTTTCAGAAATTCCACTCATGCTTTGGTTCACCAAGCAGTTGATCCATGTGAGTTGTGGCATCGAAGGTTTGGACACCTTCAATATACAGCTCTTCCAGGCCTACAAAAGATGGTTAGAGATATGCTAGAGGTTTCTCCCAAACATGATGGAATTTGCAAAGGTTGTGCTCTAGATAAGAACACTAAGAAATCCTTCTCCAAAAGCAAGAATAGATCTAAAGGAATATTGGATTTGATTCACTGTGACATTTATGGACCCATGTCTTCACCCTCCTTGAGTGGGTGCTCGTATTATGTCTTGTTCATAGATGATCATTCTTGGAAGTCATGGATTTACTTCCTCAAATCCAAAAGTGAAACATTCGACAGGTTCAAAGAGTTCAAGGCTTTGATTGAAAATCAGACAGGCAGACACATCTGTATCTCGAGGTTAGATAACGGAGGTGACTATGAGTCTAATGAGTTTGATGATTCTTGAAGAGAAGTAGGAATTAAGAAAGAGCTGATAGTACCTTACAACCCTCGGCAGAATGGGGTTGCAGAAAAGAACAATCTGTGAAGCTGCTAAAGCCATGCTGACTGATCTATATCTTCCTTTATCTTTGTGGGTTAAAGATGCATGTACTGTTGTGTACATCCAAAACAGAAGCCCTCAGGCTATCTTGGGGGAAAAGAAACCAGAAGAAGTCTTCACCAGCAAGAAACCTACAGTTGACCACATGAGGATTTTTGGCACTCCGATATACATTCATGTGCCAAAAGAAAAGAGGGCTAAGTTAGAGCCTTCCGAAAAGAAAGGCATATTTGTCGGTTACAGTGACAGCTTGAAGCCCTATCGCATCGATGTCTCTGGACAGAGGTACATTGAAGTCAGTAGAGATGTGATTTTCCATGAGAAAGTTGTGTTTCGTTAAACACAAGAGCTTTCAAAGAAAGATGAAGGACCTCCTCCTAAGATCCCACATTAAGAAGTTCAGAGGGAGGAAGAGGAATTTGAGAATCAAATTTCGAGAGTACCTGAGGAAACTGAAAATACACCAGAAGAATTGCTTGAAGTTCCTCCTTCCAAAAGGAGATCTTCCTGGCACCAAGAAACGGTACAAGAAGCTGAGAAGCATAAAGCTCCTCCCGGGACTTTCAGAGAAAGCATAAGGCCACATAAGTACTCGGGTCTTATGAGCCACCTCATCAGTGTTGAACCTTCCACATACAAAGAAGCAGCAAGTCAACAGGTATGGATTGATGCCATGATTGAAGAGTACAATTCAATCATGAAGAATGATGTGTGGGAAGTTGTTCCCAGACCGATAGGAAAGTCAATGGTAACATCCAGATGGCGTTACAAAATCAAGCATGCTGCTGATGGCGGCATTGAGAAGTATAAAGCCATATTTATAGCTTGTGGCTTTACTCAAAAAGAGGGCATAGACTATGATGAGACTTCTTCTCCTGCCGCTAGGTATACTACTATCAGAACCATCATTTCTCTTGCTGCAATATTCGAATGGAAGTTACATCAGATGGAAATAAAAACAACCTTCCTCAATGGCAAGATTGATGAGGAAGTCTACATTGAACAATCTGAAGGCTTTGTGACTCATGGGAATAAGTCCCATGTGTGTAAACTGAAGAAAGTCTTATATGGGCTCAAACAGGCTCCGTGAGTCTGGTATGCGAGGATGAATGGATTCCTTCACAGCTTGGGATTTTCCAAAAGTACTGTTGACTCCAATCTGTATTTAAAGGTTGTTCATAATCATATCTTGATCCTTGTCCTATATTTGGATGACTTGTTCCTTACAGGTGAGGAACAGCTAATAGCACAGTGTAAGAGGGATCTCACCTCTGAATTTGAAATGAAGGATCTTGGTCTGATGCATTATTTTCTTGGCCTAGAGGTCTGGCAAAATCCAGGGGAGATCTTCCTGACACAAGGGAAGTATGTAGTGGACATCTTGCAGAGATTTGGGATGCAGGACAGCAAGTCCATGAGCATGCCCATGACTACCAACTTGAAGAAGTTGCGAGACTCAACCACTAGTTCACAAGATGTTGACTGTACTCTGTATCGACGGCTCAATGGATCCTTGATGTATCTCGTATACACGAGACCAGATATCTATTACACAGTAAATGCTCTGAGTCATCTTGTGTCCGATCCGAAGCACATACAATGGGTAGCTGCCAAACAAGTACTTAGATATGTGCAAGTTACTATCACTTATGGGATCAGGTATACTTCCAGTAGTGGAGTATTATTAGTCGGATATGCTAACTCGAATTGGGCTGGCAGTGCAGTAGATTGAAAAAGTACTTCAAGTTACTGCTTTAGTATGGGATCTGCAATGATCTCTTGGTCCAACAGAAAACAGGGTTCCATAGCACAGAGTACAGCTGAAGCCAAGTATATTGCTGCAAGTGATACCTGAAAGGAAGCAGTTTGGCTTAGGAAACTACTATCTGATATGTTCAGTGGAAAGCTTTACTCAATGATCATCCATTGCAATAATCAGAGTTGCATTCAGCTTTTGGAGATTCCGGTGTTTCATGATAGATCGAAACACATTGAAATGAAGTATCATTTCATCAAAGATCTAGTTCAGAAAGGCACTCTGAAATTGCAATACATTCATACAGATGAACAGATTGCAAATATCCTGACCAAGCCTCTAACAACTACAAAGTTCGTGTACTTTCATGACAAGCTTGGCATGGCAGAGAATACCTCTCTCGTTGAGAGGGACTACTGATTTCTCTTGAGCAGCATCGAGAGCCATTCTCTTAGGACAATGGGGACATCTGGTCAAGGAGCAAGATGTGGAACCAGTCCAGCACTGGGGGAACTCATCCTTCAGCTAAGTAGCCAATCTGTGGAATGGGGACATCTGGTCAAGGACCAAGATGTGGAACCAGTCCAGCACTGGGGGTACTCACCCTTGAGTTGAGTAGCCATTCTATTGAATGGGGACATTTGGTCGAGGACCAAGATGTGGAACTAGTCTAGCACTGGGGGGACTCAACCTAAAGCTGAGTGGCCATTCTTTGAATGGAGGCACCTGGTCAGTTACCAGGAAGATGAACCAGTCTAGTACTAGGGGACTCGGCCTAGGGCTGAGGGCCTGTTGTACACCGAAAGCACGCCGTTGGCAGAAATCTTTTGGACTGTTGTTTCCCAAGCAGGAAAGGTGTGGCCTTGGGGGCAAGCAAAGAGCCAGGTGCTATCACCTGATCCCAGCTCCTCCGTTTAGGCTAACTCCTAACGAAGCCAAGGGGGCTGGTCCCTATTAGAAGAAAATCTATGGTTTTTAGTCTACAAAAGAAAAGACTAAATCTAGGAGTTAATATGAAATGGATGAAATTAAAGATTACCAAGTAATGCAAACAAGATTTAACCTTAGCAACACTTTAACTCAAATCAGATACACAATATTCAATGACACATTGCGTGATTCACTTATGCAAAAAAGAACAAAATAGACCAGTGCCAAAATGAAAAGAGTGCTTGCAAATGTGGGTTGCTAGTGTAGTCTCAGTGAAAGTATTGTAGTGTCTCGGTTGGTAAATTTTAGATTATTAAATGAATAATTAAGGGCATGGGTTGATTGTGGGTTTGGCCCAACAAGTCAAGTCCCTTCGAACTGAGTGCTAAAGCAGTAATACCAAGTGTCCAACGGGGCAAGGATGAACCTGCTTGGAGTAGCCCTCTGACTCTGTAGTGATTACCCTTTGCAACCTCTCGAGTTCTCGAGAAAATGACTTGTGTGGATTTCCTATTAAATCTAGTAACTTGTATCCCTTTCTGATACAGCCAACTGATCAGACAAGCTGCAGCAGTGTAGAGCATACAGAGAAGGAGTCTTGGTTTCTTTTATTAGAGATGTAACAATAAGTTGCAATTTTTATTAACAAAGCACGCTCTCCGACAGAGAGTGCTCTTGATCCACCTTATGGTTAGATTCAAGAGTCATATCTAATCTATTATGCTAGTGCAATGGAGAATGCTCTCCGATAGAGAGTGCTCTTGACTTGTCTTGTGACAAGTTCAAGAGTCTTTAGGTTCTTTTTATGCAATAAGTTAGGAAACAAGAGAAATAAAATACTTATTAATGCAAGAAATATGTTGGCCAAACTTATGCGTCACTTTTCTGATCAACCTCCACTAATCGGGAAGGCCTTTGGGTGAAGGTGAGAGCATAATTCGTGGCGATGAAGAATAGTTTTATCTCTAAGTTACTTTTGCAAAAAGTAAAACAATGAATTAAACAGAAAATGTGAAATAAGTATACACCCTGCACTAAAAAGTGTGTGTGAAGTGGTGGGGTTAGAAAAAGCAATCTCACGAAAAATGACACAAGACGCAAATCCCCCTAGGGGGGATGGGATGTGGGTGTTGGTTACCCCACTGCTCTCGTTTAATTCTTTTACAATTTTTATGACGAAGATGGGGTGCTTCTTAGTCCAATAAACTTGGATCTAAGAGCTTACAATGGTGCATGAAGAAACTATATCAAAGTGGGTGTCCACCAGCTTGTTCTGAGGCCTCCTTCATGATCTTGGTCACTCCAAAACTTCACTCTTATGCACAGCCCTGCTAAAAACCAGCGAGCTAACAATGTTATAAAATGATGGGAAAGACAATGCAAAAATAAAATACAAATTGAAAAAATTTTGTACTTGGGAAAATTTTGAAATTTGTTTTCCTTGCATGTAAGTACAAATTTCTAGCTTTAGACCTAATCGAATGATGAAGTTCTTCTAAAAACAAATTAGATCTGAATGCTTGGATTCTTTAAGCAGAATCCTAGATCAAAATACTAAGCAAGAAAGAGCAGATCTATTTCTTAAGCATAAATAACAAGTAACCGAAAGAAGGAGAAATTTTGAGTTTGAGAGAGGAAGAAGAGAAAGCTTTGCTCAAGCTTGAATCCTTCTGAGATTCGAAGGCATGGCATTCATGGGCACAAGAACATGTAGACTCCTCAAGGTCTGAAGAAGAGGGCGATGCAACTGCGCTCTTCCCCTTACTCCAACATCGTAACCTACAAAAAACCTATTCACACTTGCACAAAAAGGATCAAATCTAGTATATTTAACAAATGGAAACCAAAAGGAACATGAATATAACTTAATAAAAAAGCTACTCTCGAATCTCAATTAGCCAAAATATTAGTAAATAAATTGAGGCATCAAATGTTTACCCCGTGTGTTTAATAAAACCCTCCAAGCTAGATCGATTACCAATTTACTCCAAGCATAAACAAACTAGAACAATATTACCTCAATGAGCATACACCATTCACCATGAACATCAACACCAATGGACCTCCAAAGTCTCAATACTATTCAAATAAACAACAATAGTACATGAGCAGAGGTTCCTTGCTTCTGTCCAAAATGAGGAAGAAGGCCTCGTATTTATACAAAAACCAAGCCCCAGGGGGGAATTTATGAACTAAGGATCAAGCCGGAGTTGAGGTTGAATTGAGTTGAACCAAAGTTGAACTGGAGCAATCAAAAGAATCAGTGGGGTGATTATCAGTCTAACTAAAGTGTTGGTATGGAGGAGGTGCCACCTCACTCCACCAACAAAGCCACCTCAACAAATCACATGTGCTCCAATGCACTCACCAACCTCACGCAAATGTATGGCGAATGAATGGCTCCAATCTTGACGTGAGCTCTATTACCAATCGCATGCATGCAATCAAAGCAAGCATGAGTCCATTTTTTGACGTCACCCTTTCAACATGAAACAAATCGTATGGATGCAACACTTATACAATGGTTTATAAAATATTATAATTCTTAAGTGGGGAGGGTCCCCCAAATCCCACTCATCACTACTCACATAAGCGTGAGTCTCTTCACCACTCATGAGCTCACATCACCCTCATGAATTAAATCGATTTCACCTTTTTTTATCCAAAGCTTAACTCAAACCATGTGGAAGAGGGTTGTATGACTATTTGGACCACATGCCAAGTCATCCCCACCAGTAAAATATTTAATTTTGACTTTGAATTTGACTTTTTAATATTTGGACTTTAGTGCATTTTGTCCAAATTTAGCATTTAAATGTTACTCTGATGCTCAGTTAGTCGAATGATGTCTTTCGGGATGCTTCAACTGGCCAAAACCTAGTGAAAGTGGATCCTGGGGTAAAGATTTTGCTCCAGGCTTGAAAATGAGCCCAACCATCCCAAAAAGGGACTCTAGATCATACTTTTTTTACATTTTGAATTTTTCCATTTAAACCATTAAAAAATGGCTTAAAAACGGAAAAAATTATTTTTTTCTCGGAATCAAATGAAACTCTAGGGGAACCTAATACATGTTCATACGACTCAATCGAAATGCCTAGAATGTTGAAAAAAACTAACACGAAGGCTGTAATAACCTCCTAAGGCCAAAACACCAAAACAACTACCCCAGCTTTGGAGGTGTGAGTGAAAAACTCAAAAATTATTAGTCGTTTGTTCAACAACCAATAATAACCAAGGGAAAAAACACTCTGGGCTAGTCGGCTTGATGCTTAGTCCGGAAAGCCGAGCCTTTTATAAAAAATTAAATGCCAGGACATTTTTTACAATTTCCCCAAGGGGGTATGAACATGTATTTACAAAAAAAAATCAAACAAACTCCCAGAAAAAGGCTGGTGGACTTCTGAACTCTGATCTTGAACAAGTGTACTTGTTCAATACTATGGCAACTCACCAAAAAATCCACTAAGTGCAAAATTAGTGGATAACAGGGCCATTCTCCAAGAGAATGGAGGCGCTTGGTCAGTGACCAAGTATTTGACCTTGGGTCAAATTTTGCAGCCTATGGCTGAGGCACCTAGTCAGTTACCAGGACATCACTATAAGTCCTAGACCGGGTCTGGGCATGTGAGACACTCCTACCCTCGATCTGTGGGTTTTGTGATCTTCTCCAAGGCTTAGCTACCCTTGGTTAATATACCTAGTACCCGATCTAGGTGGCACAAGGAGTGTGAGATAAAAGCATTAGTAATTCTCTCTATTTATGATGATGTACTTTGAGTGGGGATGAAAGACCCCTATGACCACTTGTTTTGACCATAAGGCACTTGAAGAAAGCTAAAGCTAAGATTCAAAAATACATAAGGACCCTTAGCACATTAAGGAGTCAAAGTAAAAGTACAAAAAAACCTTTAGTACCACTAAAGGTAAAAGTCAAAAAGATAAAAGAATAAAATATTATTATTTTGTTCTTTTAAGTTTTGGTCCACATCCAGGTGATTCAAAGGCTATAAAAGAAGATCAACTTCATTTCAATTGGCACACACTTGCTCATCATCTTACAGCTGCTCCAAGGAAGATTTTCATTGGTCTTTAAAGGGAAGAAGGTTCGTGTGTTTGGTTATGCCCTAACATGGAGGTCTCTAGCTAGGGCACCTGCACCCACTACAGTCACACCCTAATCAACTAGGGCAGCATCCTAACCCAAAGTCTGCTAGGGTCTATCTTCTACCACTCACGGCCAACAGATCTGAGCTAGGGCTAGACCCTAGACCACTTCTCCTTCACGGCAGCCTCTAACTCACCGCAGGCAGCAGCAGTACCCTCACAGACAGCAGCTAAATATCCACGGGAAGTCATCTTGTGGTCACTGGCAACCTGTTGGTCTTCTCGAGCACCCTCCTTCCAACCTCAGGCATGAACAAAACCGTCGGGTACATGAACAAAACCCTCGGGCAGCATCAAAAGACCCTCGGGCAGACAGTCATCAACTTGGGTAAGTAGCAGCAGTGTCCGGGCAGGGTCCAGGCAAGGAGAAACAGTCCGGGCAGGCAGCAGCAGGGTTCAGGCAGGCAGCAGCAAGGTTCGAGTAGGAAGCAACAGATTCGGGCAGCTCTGGGCAGCAGTCTGGGCAGTCCAGGGAGTTCGGGCAGGCAGCTGCAGCTCCGGGCAACAAGAAAATTATCCGGGGCAGCAGATCTGGGATTTTGGGAAGCAGAAAGGAATTAGGGCATGAAGCCTTAATTTGGATTTTTTCTGTAAAAATTATCTTTTATGGATTTTTGATCTGTGGTTCAAACCAATTAGGGTTTGAGGATTATTGAAGACTCAGTCATCTCATTTAAGAGATGAATTACTAATGCTTTTGGGGTTTTTGTCCTTTAAAGGTTTCCCTGTGAAAAACTCTTCTCAGTGTGTCTGATGTTTTTGATGTATCTACTGCACTTACAGTCTGCAAAATTTTGAAAGAGTTCATGCTAATGCTAAAATTCAACACTCCTTTCAGGACAATCCCAAGTGATAACACAGCCTGTACAAAAGAGATTGAAAATATAAAAGTATAATTGGTAATGACTGAATGATTACAATGCTCTCATGATGTTATACCTTTATAGGCATTTACTGGCCATGACAGTGAATACTAGAATAGTTGTGACCTATTACTCTTTATTAAATGTTGATTAATTTTTTTTTAGTTACTGGTATTATTTATTGTTGTTGTTGTTGTTGTAGTTATTATTAATATTACATTTTTATTTATATTTGTTAAAGCCATTTCAGCCAGTGTTTCGGTCACTAACACAGGAAACAACAATTATAATGATTGGAAAAAATGTTTACCCTGATCTCATACAAATCAAGTTATAAACAGAGACCTCCCTTAACAATAACTCTCTTTTTGGTTTTATTTTCAAATCTGATTCATGAATGGTACTGTCTCATGGTTTTTTGCACACACACACACACACACACATAGAGAGAGAGAGAGAGAGAGCTGTCATATCCTAGTCACATAGCATCCTAATCTTCTAAAAATTGCTGTATTTATTCTGGATACCATACCATATATCTATATATGCTCCAGTATCTGTATCCGTGTAACTTAGCATTTAAGTCTATCTAGTCTACTTCAGAATCAAGATGGAATTAATCACAAGTCTATTAATACACTTATGATAAAGTATGGTAAAAAAATACCTATAATATAATTGCACACCATGGTGAGTATTTAGGTATATTCAGCTAGCCATCATGGATACAAAGAAAAGTTCATGAAAACTACAAACAAAGGCCAGTCAATCTAACAAAAGTAAAACTCTATCACCAATGACTCCATGCAGATAGTAGGGAAGGCTTAGGAGGTAAACATATCCAACATTATATACCATAAACCATGTATGCACTTATATTTAAAATTTAAATTGTACTTTCCAATAGAACTGTTAACATTCTATGCATTCATATGTGGCCTCTTAATGTGAAATATATCCCAAATCAGTATATAAGCTTAAAATATAAAACAGTAGAAAGCTACCTTGTTATGCGCACAGTTCCATCTTCACTGCCTGTTGCAATCCAACTTATTTTTGGATAACTTTGCATGTTCTGACCCAAAATCAAGCTAGTTGGCATAGGAATAAAATGGACAGAATGAATCTCCCTCCCATGGAATTGTGTATGTAGAACTTGAGGAAAGACTTTTATTTGATCATCTGGAACCCAATTTCTAAGGACATAAATGGTATGGTCCTGAAACAATTCAGGAAGGCTGTCAACTTCAGTAATACAGCCAACCATTACTCAAAAATTTGAAGGCAATGTGGAAACAATTACACCTGAGCAAGAAATAGGAAGACAAGGAAAACCTTTAAATAGGCAAAGCAATTTTGAATTTCTGGAATCGATCCGAGGAAATATGAATGAGGCCTTCGCCATCCCCCACAAGAAACTCGTAAAAGCTGGCATAATAAAAAAGGATTAGTCCTGTTTTCTGCTGCAATTGGAAATTTGCCTTTGAGCATCATTAAAACTGTAACAATTGTTAACAATTCAAATATATCAATTGAGATATGTTTTCGCTCCTGATTATATATCAGATCCAATTCAAGAATGTATTGTCAAGGAAAAGAAAATTCCCATCCAGTGTCACATAAACAATGACAGAGATCATGGTTTAAAAAAATACCTCAGATTCGTTTATCAAGTCCCATAAAATAAAGTCTGCTGCCGTAAAACCTGCTGCAAACCTCCGCTGAATCCCATCTCTCCTTAAGTTTTTATAATTCGACACAGCTTCAACCATAGCGATTTCTGGCACATTTTTTATTCCAGCGAAAATCAATTTATTTGTATAGTCTCCAGTGGCATTTTTATCAAAAATAAAGTCACAGATGCATCCATCCTTCCCTGTCTGGAATATATTCAAGCATACATTAAGGGAATGAGAGAGATAGAGAGATGTATCAATTCCATAGTAATTGTGCCCAAAATGTCATGAACTTGTGTGGTACCCTTGTTCAAAATTCTGTATCATAGTCAATGTGTACTAAACAATTTAAAACTGGACTTGACCTTACCGAACATATACAGATTTGGTTTCCATTTGATCTTGCAACTGAAATGCTAGCCACACTTGATATACCGTGGGCTCCTTTAAATGAGCAAAATGTTTGAAACTTTTCTCTCATAATTGCATTATCAACATCAATCAATTTCACTGGAAATTCAAAGACAACAAGATTTCCCCGCTGATCACCACAAACAAGTAGCTGCAGCACAAAGAGTTGTAAAAAGCAAGAAACAAAGAATCAGAATTCATTCAACACATTGAACAATGTTGAATTAGCAAATGCAATAACAAAGTTTCAAGAGCATTCTACCTTGTGATAAGGGGAACAGTAACAAATTTTAAGAGAAGCTTCAGACCTAAGACTAGAATTTCAGGTATTTATTGTTTTCTTGGTGTTTTGAATGTTTATAATGTATTTTCCCAAGGTGAATTAGCAATTAGCATACATACCTACACCCATGAACATAACTATGCCTGGGGTAAAAATAGTATATGAGAGATGAGATAAGTTTATTAATATCCAATAAATGACCAAAAGTAGGTCAATGGGACTGCTCAATACATAAGTAGCAATACAAAGTGGGAGAGAGAAGGCCACTCCTATAAACGTAAAAAGCAAAGAAATCTTTAAGGACTAAGCTCAACAATCTCAATGCCAAAAATAAATACAATGCCGAAAACCAATGAGTATGGGTCAAGAACTTCCAGGTCTAAGTAGGGACGTACATACATAATATCATTACATCCAAGTCCACATATTTATATGACCGCCAGATCATGACACTAGATGCTAAGACATGTCACAAGAATGAGTATAAAAGCAATAATAACCATAACACAAGATAATATCTGTTGAATCATACACATGCAAATAATCAATCTGAACCAACATCTATCCAATGATAAGCTACTGATACAACTCTGGGCACTACTGACTGCTCTGCAAATGGCTAAATGACTACATCAGTCCTCAAATATGAGTGTCCTGAGACTCATTCATGGCATGGGAAAGTACTATAGTCCATCATCAAATAAGGATCCATCATAGATGCTCATCTCAGCATCTCATATGTAAAGGCTAAGTCACCGGATTCGGCATTTTTTTGCCTTGAAATTCGAAATTCGCCGTTTTTCTATGACGAACGATTTTAATCATTGAAAATCGACGATTTTGAAGACGTTTCAGCAGCCGGTGGGTAAACCCTACCAAAAATACGTTAGGTCATCATGAAATTGAAGCCGCGGTTGTGGAGGTTGAGTGAAGCTAAAGGTCGCCGAAGTGTGGAGGTTAGTCGTGAATCCGTGGAGGTTAGTCGTGAATCGTGAACCTGGAGGTTAGTGGCTGGTTGGCTGAACATGAATCGTGAACCTGGAGGTTAGTTGCTGGTTGGCTGCGCTCACGTAGAGATCATGTAGAGAGTAGTGACCAGTCTTGAAAGTTGGATTCTTGCGCGGCCTACTCACCCTTGCCCTCACCTCGTGTCCACTGTTTAATATATAGTTCCATTATTTAAGATGTGTTTAATATATAGTTCAATTTTTAATATATGTTTAATGTGTTTAATATATAGTTCAATTTTTAATATATGTTTAATGTGTTTTATGGTTTGTTATAGTTTGATATATTGAATTTTATTAAAACATTCACATATTTTTTATTTACAAATTTTGTTTAAATATATGTTTAAAGTGTTTAATAATTAATGTTAATATAGTTTAGCATGTTTAAAATTTCATATATTAGTATAGTGTTTTTAAAATATTTGTTTAAAGTGTTTAATAATTAGTGTTAGTATATTTTGGCTTATGGATTTTATTAAAAATTTTCATATATATATTTTTTAAATTTTATAAGCTCTCGAATTTAATGCCGAATTTTATCACGAAAATTTTTGTTGTCGATTTTTTTACAAATTTCAAGGTCGTCGAATTCGAACCAGGTGACTTAGTGTAAGGGAACTGACTGAAAAGTGTAATGAAATCTAAAAAATAGAATATGGTAGCCCGACTACTATATATGTGATAACAGGCATAACCCCACATAAGTGCTTTCTCACACGGGTATATGGACCTGTGTAAGTTACTCCACAATGGGGGCATGTAAATTTTGTGGTTCCACCCCCTCTCCCTCCTCCAAGCTTTGTGACATATTTCCACAAGGGTGTTTGGTTGTCTTTAATTTTCTTTCCATCACCAACACCACTATCATTTTCCTCGTCCTCCTCTCCCTCTCCCACCTCTCCTTGATATGTGCCACTACCCACTACTTCATCCTCTTTATCATTTCTCCTTCAGTTTCCAATCACCACCACCTTAATAAACAATGGAACCAAATGGAAAAACCACATTGTGATTGACATACCCATCACCATGTTTGTAGTCTTGTAGAGATTTAGACTCTAGAGAATAACTCTTTGCCTGCAATGGAATGAGGGAGAAGAAATGGGAAAGAGTAGGAGAAGAAAACCTACAAGCATTCAAGCCATAAAAAAATACAAGTTTAAATGGAGAAAAAAGCAAGAATGAGTTTAGAGGCTACCTCTTTGGCTCTCCAATGGTGGTTCAATCCAATGGGAGTGTTCCATCTCCCCTCCAAGATGTTGGAAATGGCACCCTTCAATCTCCTTTCTTGCTCTCGAAGCTCTTCACTAAATCTCCAATTTCACTCCAAGCTCCAAGCTCCACAAACCCTTGCAAACATGAATCAAATGGAAACAATGAAGTCAAATGAGGTCAGGGGGTGCTTTAAAGCCCAAGAAAACCCCTTCAAAAAAGACAAAAAATTAATTCCTCTCCTCAATTTGCGAATTTGACGCAAGAGCGTTTTCGGGAGCGTCGAGAGCGAAATCAAGAGCTAAATCGAGTGCAATTTTGAAATCACTAGAGCAATGTGGGAGCGTTCAGGGAGCGAACGCTCTCAATCGCTCCCACATCACTCCAGAACAGGGGCGAGGAGATTTTTTGTTTGCATGGGAGCATGCTCTACAGAAACGCTCCCGAACGGGAGCGATTGCAAAGCATGCTTTGAGGACGCTTTGGCAGCACTTCGCTCGGAAGCGAGCTTCCGAAGCGGGGATGAGGGGGGAGGGTGCTCCCCCGTAACATAGGCTAGGAGTTAGACATAGGAGCTAAGTATCAGGTGACAGCACTTGGCTCGAGCTTGCCCCCAATGTCGCACCCAGTGGCTTGAAGATTTCTGCCACGTGACCCGAGGTGCGAATTAGGCGGCAAAATTTTGGCGTCGTTGTCAAGGATTATTCTTTATATTCCCGTAGTACGACTTTGTTTTCCACTTTTTTTGTCTTTTCTTTGTCTGATGAATGTTTAGAGTAGATCTTTACTTTTCATCTTGTAACTCCACTAACCGTTTTCTCTTATAAAATTACAAAGAAAAACAAAAAAATAATTTTTGTTTGTTTAAATGCATTTTTATTTCTCACGTGGCGACTCCATTGAAGGGATAAAACCCTGTTATCTCAAAAAACTTGTGAAAATTTGTTGTGTGTAGATGAACACATGAGATCCACATTGAGATTTTTTCTGAAGCTCATCAGTTGACAGCTCCACCTGTTCTGTACAAAGTTCCATGGTTGTATCAAATGCACATTGTTAATTTCTGATATGGATGAACTGAGGGACCAATGTGGTGCTCAGATACTCAGAATTTTTCATCCCATCGACTTCTCAAATATCCTAGGTTTTCCTATCTTTGGTCATGGTGTGGGGGATATATATTAATAGCTTCCTGTCCTTCATGGAAATTATGGTGATTCATCCATCTGGCATGTCAAGTCCTTCCTTCAATGGATGGTTGACTCCAATGTTCTTTATGAGGACAATATGATGGAAATATTTGCTAGTACTTTTCAAGGAGAGGCATGTTGTTGGTTCTATCCGAGCCTTCCTAATAAGTGTATAAATTCCTTTCCAAGCTTCCTTTAGATGTTTTTAGAGGAGTGGCATGATGGTAAGGGTAGTATGAATGGTTTGGAAATATTCCTTGAAAAGATCTTTACCTTCTACCTATCTGGGACAGAGTATCATACGGAAACATATGACGGACCTTTTGCCATGATACAAAGTGTTGAAGGCTTGGAATTACTTCTAGAACATTTAAGTGAAGTAGAGGTCCATGATACTCCCATTGAAGAACTTCCTCATGTTGTCATAAACAACGTCGAATGTGTGGAAATCTCTCTAACTTATTTTAGTAAGGAAGAGTTTAAACGACTTATTAAAGAATATGATGTCTCTTTCAATACACAGCAAGATTCTGAAGATAGGCACAACCGTGACAATCTAATTAAAGAAATTCATGAAGAAACCTCTCCTGAAGACATTGTTGAAAACCATCCTCATGTCACATGAATAGAAAATAATGAAGATGTGGAAAAGCTAGAGGAACCCATTGACCAGCATATCCCAAGCGACCCCATTGAAGATATTGATGAAGGTCCCTTGAATGATGATGTTATTGAATATCCTCTTCATAATACCATAATAGAAACTAATAAAGACTTGAAGGATTTGTTATCCACTAATTCTGCACTTAGTAGATTTCCAGTGAGCCGCCAGTTATTGAGCATGATGCATGTTCATTGTCAGAGTTCAGAGGTTCAGTTTGTTCCAGACTTAGCCAAAATTGGCTAGCCTTTTTCATTTTTTGTCGAAATGACCATGCCCCAAGGGGTTGTAATAAAGTGTGCTAGTAGGGGGGTCTTGAGTGGCTCGGTTCCCTTAGACTTAACAATCAAATAGGGTATTCCAAGGAGTTTTTTCCCTTGTCAATTATTTCTTTGCCTTTAGCCAAGTTATAATCGATGAGTGTTTCTCCTGCTACCTCCAAAGTTGGAATGCCCAAATTTGCCAGTTAGGCCTTCGGGGGTTATTAGAGTCCAACATTAAAATATGAACCTACTAGACACTATTGGTATGTTCTATGGTCATTTCCTAGGTCCCGGGATGCATTAAAACATTGTCCGAAAAAAAAATTCTCGGACGTCTTCGAATTTTTAATTTTTAATTTTTTGACTATAGAGAAATAATTAAATTTTTCAATTAATTAAACCATTTTGCCTATGGTTTAATTGAAAATTTTCAAATTGTAATAATTAAGTGGTCTGGGAGTAGATTTTGGCAAATAAAGACATGTTCTCTAAGCCAAAACACTCACTTAACCCGTAAACCCACATTTCCTAAGTTTTAAGTGATTATTTATCGCTTAAGTGAAATTCTCTCCAAAAAAAAGCAAAAAGTGAATAAAAAAATTAGAAAAGGGGAAAATATGGAGAAAAAACACATCCCTAAATCAGTGGGAACTTGTCCTAGACATGTTCCAAGTTAACTAAGGATGATGTTGGGGCTAATTGGAGACCAAATCAAGTCGATTCCAATCAAATCCATGAGGGGAAGAATTTCTCCTTAGAGGGACACATTTAGCCATGATAAAGCTCACCTCTTGTTGTATATGTGTCACAGAAAGAGGTGGGGGTGACCTACCTTATGAAAGGTATCATTTACCACCTTTAGTTCACTCTAGTTCGCCCCCAATCATCTCAAAAAGCTCCAACACTTGACAAATTCACCCCCCTTGGGTTTTGCTCTCATTTTTTCTATTTAAGCGAAGCCTTCTTCCTCATTCCAAACAGAAGCAAGGAACCTCTGCTCATGTACTCTGTTGTTACTATTTGAATAAAGTTGAAGGCTTTGGAGGCTTATGAATGTGATTCTGTGGGTGCATACTTTTGGTGGATGAGGTGATATTGTTGCATTTATGTCATGCTTTGTTCTTTCATAATTAATCTGGCTTAGAAGGTTATCTTAGAGCACGTAGAGTAAATATTTGCAGCTGTCAATTTATTTACTTACTCTTTACTCTTAGCGATTTAAGAAGGCATGTTTTATTAAGTTATAGTTCATGCTTTTTTGGTTTCTAACCGTGAATAGTACCAGATCTAATATGTTTGTTGCAAGTGTGATAGCTTTGTTTGCAAATCACAATTCCGAGTAAAACACTCGGCTGCATCTCCTTTTCTTGAATCTAGAGCAAAACACTTGTCGTCTCACATTCAAACTTCCAAGTTTTCCAAGAGATTCAAGCTGGAGTAGTTGTTACCGCTTCTTTCGATAAAAACTCAAAATCTCTCTCTCTCTCGGTTACCTTTTCTATTATGCTTAAGAAATAGATCTGTCATTGCATGTTGATTATTCGGAATCTATCATTCTTTAAGTATTCAGATCTGATTTGCCTTTAAAGAACTCCATCATTTGATTAGATCTAAGCTAGGAAAAACCATGCTTTTACTTCAAAATATTGAGATTTTTTCCAAGTACAAAAATTTTTCGATTTTTTTGTTTTTCATTGTCTTTCCCATCGTTTTCTAACATTTCTTGTTCGCTGGTTTTTAGCAGGTCTGCGTGCAAAAGTGGAGTTTTGGGTTGACCAAGACCATCAAGGAGACCCCAGAACCAGTCGGTGGACACCCACTTTGTCATAGTTCCATTATGCATTGTTGTAAGCTCTTAGATCCAAGTTTATTGGACTAAGAAGCATTCCATTTTCGTCATAAAAGTTGTAAGAAATTAAACGAGCAGTGGGGTAACCAGCACCCACATCCCATCCCCCCTGGGGGGATTTGCGTCTTGTGTCATTTTTCATGAGATTGTTTTTTCTAACCCACCACTTCACACACTCACTTTTTAAGTGCAGGGTGTATTGTGTCATTGTGTCATTGTTTTATTTTTGCAAAAGTAAAGTAGAAATAAAACCATTCTTCGTCGCCACGAAGTATGCTCTCACCTCCACCCAAAGGCTTTGCCGATTAGTGGAGGTTGATCAGAAAAGTGACGCATAAGTTTGGCCAACATATATCTTGCATTAGTGGTATTTCTCTCTCGTTTTCAACTTGTTTAATAAATGAATCCAAAGTCTCTTGAATCTCACCGAAAGGTGGATCAAGAGTGCTCTCTATCGAAGAGTTAATTGCTTCATTTATTTCCTTTTGGCATCTGTTTCTTGTTTTCAATAAATCTTTTGAATCTCGCCATAAGGGGAATCAAGAGTGCTCTCTGTCGAAGGGTTGTTACAATGGTTCTTCTTCACATCTAATTAAAATCGAAATAAACATTTGTGCTATGTTATGTATGCTCTACCCAGTTGGGATACCCAGAAGCAGTCGTAGACTTTTCCAGTTATCACATTTTAATCTAAGTCACCCTAATAAAAGTAACCACCCAACAAAGATAAGTGAAAATCCGGCACTTCAGTTAGATTTTGTGTGGGAAAATTCCGCCTGGGGACGCTGGAACCACTGCACTTAGATCTTGGGGGCACCGTTAGGCTACATCCCTGGTTGGTGTAGTGTTGAACACGCCCTTGGGACTTTAGCAGCCAACATGTCCTTGTACGGAGCCACCAAAGCCTAAATTCCGAACAAGCTACATCCCTGGTTGGTGGAGTGTTGAACACGCCCTTGGGACTTTAGCAACCAACATGTCCTTGTACGGAGCCACCAAAGCCTAAATTCTGGACATATCTCCAGTACCGGAAGGTATATCTTGGAGATCCCCTTTCCTTGTAATAAGCAGCTCACCTTTAAAAACTTACCAAGAAGCCTCGCAAAACAATCTCTTGTACCCTATTTGGCACTGGTCTTCAATTTAATTTGCTTATTATCTGTCTAAAGCATTGCTAGTTATCTTCTTTTTGTATCATGAATGCTTGGCTTTTAATCTGCAATTATTATGTGATTGGTTATCTTTAATTCTATTTGCAAATGTTTACTGGGTATTTTATTGTAAGTTTCTTCACCAAAAAACTCCTAAACAACACCCATTCGCATCATACACTAAAAACGGTTAAAACATAAATAACCTTAGTAACTTTCCGTAGGGACTACCCCCCTTGGCTTCGTTAGGAGTTAGCCTAAATGGAGGAGCTGGGATCAGGTGACAGCACCTAGCTCTTTGCTTGCCCCCAAGGCCACACCTTTCCCGCTTGGGAAACAGCAGTCCAAAAGATTTATGCTGAAGGTGTGCATTCGTCGGACAACAGGATCCTCGGGATTATTTCAACGAGGATGATCACGTGCATTTAATATTTTCCTCAAGAAAAAACAATCATAGAAACTTTTAAAAAAAATTATAACAAAGTTTATATGATGTATGACGATACTCCTCCATGTTCTTCGCATGGTGACGAGGGTTCGGTAAGTTCATTTCCTTGTAACATCTTTGAAACTAGACTTTCTAAAGAGTAATATGGTGAACATGAGGATGAGTGTAGACAGGAATGCGATGCCATGGATGAGGATCCCCCCATATTTGACAAAGGTATCGATGATGATTATTGGACATACATTAAGAAGCCCATTTTTTATGTATCAAGAGAAGGGAGTGTTGATTTGGAGACCTTTAAAGATCTTGGTATAGAAGAGGGTGATTTAGAGTTTTCATATGATCATTTAGAATCACACACAAGTGTTAGCAATGAAGACTTGGAGAAGCAATGCACTAAAGAGTCATATTTCATATCGTTGATGGAGAGTCAGTATGAGCCTACATCTTCACATTTAAAGGTTCCTCATGATTTGGAGCAACATAGGGCTTATGCAAAGAGTTATCATCCGAAAAGCCTTTGTGATGTATATGATGGAGTTTGCAATCTATTTCATCATACAGATAGGTACATTAGCCCTATCCAAGCTTGGAGAGAAAAATCCTACGAAAGCACACGCCAGTTTGGGAAGCGATTTGATGAAGTTCTAGATGCCTATGATTTCCCATCCAGCCCACCCCTCCTGAATATCCACGCGGGTTTGCATTTTCTATTAAAGATATCCTTGTTTTGGCTAGTAACCAAACGCAAGGGAACAATTTTAAATTTTGATAAAATGTTAAGGTGGTTACATTGGATTTTTCATTTTACTTAACATTTTGATTATGATAAGCTTAGAGTAGGAAAATAAGCTCCTTAAAGTAAACATTTACCTTTCTTGCATTTCTTTTGTGTACTTAGGAATAAACAATCAACTTTTGTAGTTAAAATTGTTCTTTTTACTTTCCAATAATGAAACTTATGGGTCATTGGAGTTTTACAAGATATTGTGCCACTAAGGTTGGCTTGTCAAGTTGAGATGTTTTTACAGGTTCTTGAAACCAGAGATTCTATGGGTCTCGCATGCTCTCCTTTCCTAAAGACCAGATCAAGCACACGTCCCGCAGTTGGAGCCAGATGTTACCGCCTGAGTTGCACTCAGTTGGACTTTCAAGTGAGCCGGCAAAGATGAACAAAGTGCTTCTTCAAACTCGGAGCTTAGAGGTCCATCGGGCCTTCTCGGCCTTTTTATTTTTTGTAACACATGTTCATACCCCCTTGGGGAAATTGTAATAGATGTACTAGCATGGCAGATTTTTGTAAGGGACTTGGCTTCCTAAGACTTAAACATCAATCCGATCATTTCAAGGTGTTTTTTCCCTTATCAATTATGCAATGTTGAAAAAGCAATGTATAATTTCGAGTTTTTCATCGCTCCTCCAAAGCTGGAATTGTTGTCTTGGTGGGTAGCCCTTAGGAGGTTATTAAAGTTCACGTGTCAATATATATGAGGGTGCTAAGCATCGGTATTGACTCGTATGGACATGTGCTAGGTCCCCTTAGAGTTTCGTCTGATTGCGAGGAAAATAATTTTGTCCGTTTGTTAGGCGATTTTTTAATGGTTTAATTAAAAAATTGTAAATGACATAAAAGCTTGATTTGGAGGCGAATTTGCGTCGGTCCACTTTCTTTATGGTTTTTCTTTTGTTAGTGTAGTTTTGCTTTATAGATCTATATATGCTTTGTCACTTCTGATTTCAATTTTGTTGCAAAGTAATACAAATACTAACCCCACGACTTCTCGAGTTACCTGAAAGAGGAAAGAGATGCGTGGTAGGATTAATTAAAAAATCCTTGTGTTTGTACTGTTTTATTTTTACTTTTTAGTAATTTACACCCCTTGCTCTCCCAACTAGGGCTTTTGCGTGAAAGATATTCTTGGGGATTTTAATAAACAAACAAAGACACTACAAAGCTAAAATCCTTAAAAATTACCAAGGTGTTGTCACCCGAAACTGGCATGCGGGTGCCGAAAGCCCAAAACCGCAAGCGTGCCGCCCCGGCAACGACTTCTCGAGAGAGAGGTCAATGTCACCACACCTTCTCTCTCCTCGCTTCAGGCTGGCTCTTCTCCAACTCTAGGGGATTTCCCTAAGTTCGGATCTCTAAGGCAGGTGCAGCTGAGGGCAAGGTGATCTGAAGAGGCTGCCTTAGAGAAACTCGGGTAGCAAAAAGGAAAATAATTTGAATTGATGGGCAAGAAGGGAAGGGAGGATCAGTCCTCGAGGGAAGGCCAGTGCCGGTACCAGAAGGGTAAATGGAGTCAGAAGGGGACTCAGAAGAGCTTTGTGTTTCGCGGAAGTGAGACTAAGCTGGTCCGTTCCATAACCAGAGACCAGGAGAATGGCAGTATAACTGACTACTTTTCATTACTCCCGGACCTCTGAGAACCTAACGGCGACAAACAACTTGGCAGCCGCAAATGCTTGCCCAATGTGCTAGATTATAACCCTCTATGCTGGCTTAGTCTATCACATAATGAGAACCCGAAGCTACAACAAAAAAACCCAACATATCCCAAAAACTCAAAACGATATTTTTCTTTATTAGCTCTAGGGAAAAGTCCTCCTAGCCCAAAAACTTCCATCTTTACAAAAGAAAGAGCTATGCTCTTTATATGCCAAGAAAAGGCTCATATTCCCTTTTTCAAAAAAGAGAAAATAAAAATAATAATAAAATAATGGAAAAGGTGGATCCTATATCCATCTTTTTCTCCATCAAATGAATAGAACTGCTACCTAAACCAAAAGAACTCAATCCTAAGTGAGCACACGTGACCAAAGGTGCCCAACAATAAAATCAAATAGAACAAAGCTCCAACCAATCGGCTATATGTGAGGAAATCCGAGCCTCTACGTGGAGGAAGAAAACACGGAAAGGTTTGTTGAGTGATGTGTGGAAATGCCACGAGCTATCAGCCGACTTGACTCATCCAACGCTGAGAAACCCTGCCACCTAATCCTGTATCGGCCGCCAAGAGAAAAATGAGGGGCTGCTCCAAATCCATGTTTCGTCGAGCTCACGTGGAGTGGGTGCCCAAAAATATGAGAACGTGAATCCTGTCCCGATTTTTAGCTTTGCTTGCTAAAATCGTGGATCGTATCCATGACTTAGCTATGTTGAACGGGAATCTATAGAGTGCGGGTCCAACCGATAACGTCCACGGATCTTCAAACAGATAAGCCTCACGCTGTAAGAAACACAAAACTCGGGATGATTGAAGTCGATAAAGATGTCGTGACCGTGACTCCCGTTCTCAGCGGTTGTCCATGAAATTTCTGCGGGGAAGATGTGTCAGCGACTGGCGGCCATTGTAAATCAAGCAGATTCAACCACAAACTACCCAAATCAAGAATGTAATAACTGAAGATGACTTTATGCAGTCTACGGGATTTTCAAAGCTGATCCTCCATACAATCGGCAGATTGATGAAGACGCTGGTCAATGGTATGGTGAAATCCGAGGAACTCTGTCAGCTCTAAAATATAAATGTGGCTTCCAGGATGAAATGACATGGGTTCAAGCTCCACGATACTGACTTGTAATCTGTCGCCAATGATCCACGGGCCCAAATTACATGACTCAACTGCCAAGGGTGGACTCCAAGATTTGGCAGGTTTTCATCTGAAGGCTTCTGCTTTGAAAGAGCATTGATGATGAGTGCCATGGGATCGATGGTTATTTCATGCGACAAATCAGCCTTTGATTGCTCATTACAAATTTCCAGATCGATCAATACGCCTCTAGATAACACATCAGACAATCACTATTGTGTGAGATCAGTGCAACTTCTTTTCATTTTGATGCCTGTCCGCCAATTTTCTCAATTTGCTGCTAGTGGTGACGAAACCCTTTCCCACAAAAGTGGCCTCACCATCTAAGCTCTGTACAAGGAACATATGTTGATACGTTTACATTCTTTTTGGGGCAGAAGCTTGCAAAATCTGGTTTATTCAATAGAATTAACAGAAGTATCATCAGAATTTCTTCCTGTGCCTGCTGCAAAACTAGATTCATCATTTCTGACATATTGAACGACCAATAAGCTTCTGCCTTCATTTGTCCTCTCACAAGAAGGAACATTTCTCTCAAGAGCGGATTTTTCATCTTCAATACAAGGCAGGACCAAATTGTTGCCCAAAGACTCATTTCTGTGAGCATTATCAGTAGATGAAATGGCATCCAAGCTTGCTCGCCCACCCATATTCAAGGACATATCAGTTCCAATAAAGCCTGAAGCGGTTGAACCATTATGAAATTTGTCTAGTCCACTGAACAGTTCAACAATCTGTTCAGAGCTTCCAATATTCATCATTTGTTGACCATGGGACACTGATATAGTCCCATTGGTTTCACTAGATTCAATTTGCAATGATACAAAGTCCTGCCTTCCTTGAATTTCATCAGGATTGCAAGCTGCCATGCTGCCATTTTCTAAACCCTTAAAAGGCCTTAACCCATCCCCTCTGGACATCTCATATATCATACTTTGAGAAAGAACCCGACATTCAAATTGAGGGCCATCATTAATTGTATTATTGAGTTGCATATCGAGAAAATCCTGAGCTCCACAGTTGTTTTATGTGGTGTAGTATAAAGTGTTTTCTCTGTTAGAATTAAATCCATCTGTCCCTTGACAGTCATTCTTAGACTGGTTTTGCTATGAAGAAAATGACATTGTAGATTGCTCTTTTCCAGTGTTTTTATCTCTATATTGACCTCTTCTGCTGCTGTCAAAATAGGCATCAGAATGTTCAAACAGATTTTCAGAAATGACTCTAGGAACATAACCTGGCTGGGTTGATATGCTTAAGAATGGACAAGTTACAGTTCTACCATAAGAACCTCAAAGAGATACTCGACACACAGGACAGGTAGAATGTTTCCTTAACCATACATCAATACAGTTGATGTGAAATGCATGGCCACAAGTAGGCAAGACCCGCAACATGTCCTTCTCTTCATATTCTCCGAGGCATACTATACATCTATATTTGTGCAGGGAGCCGCATCGGATAATGGTTTTGGACATACTCCTCGTACCTTCAGGTATATTTGGAGTTCCCTTTCCCCCATAAGTTAATCAACTCATCTCCAAATTTATTTTAAAACTAACCAAGAGCACTTGCAACACTTTTCTTTCAGCAATAAAACAACACCTTTTATCTGTGGACTCCATTTTGGCACTGGTTCTTTACATTATACAATCATCTATTTTTATGTGCTTTATATATCAAGCATTGATCTTTATAGTGTTGTGTTTTAATATTTTCTGTTGTAAAAATCTTGTTCAAATATTTACTTTCAGCAAACTCCTAAATAACTCAATTGTCACCATTACGCTAAGCTTACCAGCCTTGGCAACTAAATAGGGTCCACCCCCCTTGGCTTTGTTAGGAGTTAGCCTAAGCGGAGGAGTCAAGAACAAGGTGACAACCTTGACTCAAGACTTGCCCCCAAGGACACACCAGGTGGCTTGAAGATTTCTGCCATGTCCCCCCCAGGTGTGTGAACAGTCCCCATGATTACGACTTCTCACTTAAAGAGGGCGTCACCTTTTAAATTGTTTTACTTACCATATAAAATCATCCAAAGTTTTGAGCTCACTTCATACATCTGTATGGTTTGTTGCTTGTGAGGTGACATGGCACTCTTGTCCCCCCTTAAAGCTGACTTCATCAAAGGAATTTTTGAATTGTTTCAAAGTTGATTAAGGATGTGGCGAATCATAAAGGAGAGGATGGTGCACTTCATGTCAAAGGATGATGTGTACGATTTGTTTAGCGTTGATTGATGTTGGAGTGTGATTGAAAGATACGCCCTCATCCTTACTTGGTGTTTGGTGCGTGTGGCATCCAAGGAGTATGTTGTTGAAATATTGTAACTTCGAAGAATATTCTATATGTATCTTTTGTGGTCCTCAATGTTCCTACCAAGAGAACCAATTGTATTTCTTTATACTCCGATGCTTCTAATCGGAAGAACTAATAAGAGTCATGAGGTAGTCCCCTCAAATTGTAAAGGTGGGTCATTAGCACCCCAGTTGTGGTTACTTGAGCCTACATCTTTAACTCGAGCCTACATGTCGGAATTAATTATTAAAGTGAACGGATGAATATAAATAGAGGTGTGGCGCTCCTCATTTGGAACACACACACTCACTTGTGTAGCGCATTAGTGGAGGAGAGAGAAGTAGCAAGAGGAGGAGGATCAGTCTTTGGTCAGCCTTTTGGTTTTACCTTTTATCTTTTGGGACATCTATATTGAGGAAGCTTTTGCTGGGTTTTTCCCTTTAGGGTTTTCCCAGGATAAATCTATGTTGTTCTTGTGATACTGTTTCTTTCAGTGATCCTGTTTATATGCTTTTGTTATGAAAATGAAATGAAATACTGATGTTTTAGCTAAGCATATGAAATTTTAACATGGTATTAGAGCTAGCCTGAATAGGATAGCTTTCACAAGGTGAAATAGCCCTCTCTCTCTCCCCGGAAGAATTAGGGTTTCGGGAAAAATTTTGAGTTTCAAAAAACTGCTTGCATAGAAAGTTGCGCCCTCCCAGAGCGCATCTTTTGAGCCTGGAATCGAGGTTTTTGGGTGTGTGAGTCTCCGGGAAAGTCAAACCCTAGTTTGATAGCTGAACCAGAAAGATGCAGAAGTTGAATCTTGCAAGTCTGATTTGGAAGATGAAGAGTTGAAATCTCCAGAATCCAAGCACACCAGTCAACTCACCTCATTCAAGCACATCTCCTGGTAAGGTCAGTTTCTCATTCCGCAAAATTTCATTTTTTTGTGATTTTCTGACAAGATGGCCCCAAGCACTAAGCTTGAGGACAAGCTAGAAGGCATAGAGAATTTCCAAGCATGGAAATACAGGATTGGTCTCATTCTCCAAGAGAATGATCTTGATAAGTATGTCAAAGAAGAAGTTGCAGAACCTGAAGAAGCTGAAGCCAAGGAGAAGCACAGAAAGGATATGATTAGGGCACAAAGGATTATTGTTGACTCCATCAAAGATCACTTGATCCCTCAAGTGTCATCCAAGAAGACTCCAAAAGAAATGTATGATGCTCTATCCATAATGTATGAGGGAAGAAACATTAACAGAAAGATGAATCTAAGAGCTCAACTGAAGAGCACCAAGATGAGTCATGGAGAATCCATCCAAGACTACTTCACAAGGGTTTCTCAGATCAAAAAGCAACTAAAAGCTATTGGAGATAAGCTTGATGAAGATGAAATGGTTATGACTGCTCTCAATGGTCTCACTAGACCCTGGGAGTCCTTCATCCAAATGATGTGTGCCAGAAAAGAAAGCATGAAGTTTGATATGGTATGGGAAGACTGCATTCAAGAGGAGACTAGAGTGGCAAATAGAGAAGCCTTACTAAAAGAAGATGATCAAGCCATAGCCACTCACACCAAAAGAAGAAGAGGTCAATCTAATTTCAAGAGAAGAAATTTCAAGGAGTCTCAACCTCCCAGAAGAATCCAAAGGGTAAGAGAAAATCCTCCAATTAGAGACTACTCCGATTTTCAATGTTTTCATTGTAATAAGATAGGACACATGAAATTGTCCTATGAAGAGGCAAGAATATAAGAAGAGGATCAACAACAACAAAAGACATCATGCTCATCTAGCAGAAGATGAAGATGAAGAAGAAGAAAAAGAAGGACCTCCAAGAAAACAAGCAAGAGAAGAAGATGCAGAAGAGTATGTACTATTCTCTGCACTCTCTGGGTCTATAACACCTAGAGAAGACACTTGGCTTATTGATAGTGGTGCTTCAAAGCACATGACAGGACAAAAGAAAACTCTGTCCAAACTTGAAGAAAAGAGATCTCCTCAGAAAGTATCCCTAGGAGATGACTATCAATATCCGATCAAAGGAGTATGTGAAGCAAGCTACAAACTTGATTCAGGTAATCCCCTAAAGATGAAAGATGTTTTATATGTACCTGGTCTAAAGAAGAACTTACTTTCTATCTCAACTTTAGATAAGAAAGGATTCAGAGTTGCTTTCATAGATGGTCAAGTACTCATGTGGCCCAAAGGAAAGAATATTGAAGATGTTATCATCATTGGTGAAGAAGAAGGAGGCTTGTATAAACTCAAGGGGCACTCAGAAACAACTTTTGTTCATGAGTCCACTGACCCTAGTGAACTATGGCATAGAAGGCTTGCCCACATTAATTACAAGGCTCTACCTCATGTGAACAAAGTAGTGACGGGATTACCAGACATGAAGATCAAGCATGAAGGCATTTGCAAAGGATGTGCGAAGGGAAAAAACATCAAGAATCCATTTCCGAAGAGTGAAACAAAGACAAAAGGTACATTGGAATTGATTCATTCAGATGTATGTGGTCCAATGTCTTCTACATCCTTAAGTGGCTTTGAATATTATATCACATTTATTGATGACTTTTCAAGAAAGACTTGGATATACTTCTTGAAAGCAAAGAGTGAAGTGTTTGAAAAATTCAAGGAGTTCAAAGCCTTGATAGAGATTCTTTCAGACAAGAAAATAAAGACACTCCGATCAGACAATGGCGGAGAGTACACCTCAAAAAGAGTTTGAACCTTTTTGCACAAATGCCGGAATCAAGAGGGAACTAGCTACTCCCTACAATCCTCAACAGAACGAGGTTGCGGAAAGAAAGAACAGAACCATCATGGAGGCAGTGAAGACAATGATATATGATCAAGATCTTCCAATGCATCTATGGGCAGAAGCAACAAGAACTACTGTATATGTACAAAATAGAATATCTCACAGTGCTCTTGGGTTCAAGACTCCAGAAGAGATGTTCACGGTAAAGAAACCTAAGGTAAGTCACCTCAAAATATTTGGTTGTCCTGTATATATTCATATACCAAAAGAGAAAAGAACCAAGCTGGACCCTTCCGGAAAAAGGGGATATTTGTTGGATATTGTGAAGTATCCAAAGCATTTAGAATCTACATTCCTGGATTCCATCACATGGAAATCAGTCGAGATGTGACATTCGATGAAGAGGCAGCCCTCAAGAGATCCAGGAAGTGCCAACATGAAGAAGTATATGAAGAAGAGACACCACCCAAAAATAAAGAAACTACATGTCTCCCTGAAGATGAAGCTACTGAAGAACATGACATGGCAAAACGACAAGAACCTCCTATGATGGAGATATCAAGAAAAAGAAAGACTGCTTGGACAAGAGAAATTATACGAGAGGCAGAAAGATATGGAGCTCCTGAAGGCTCCACAAGGGAAAGAAAGAAACCCAAGACTTTTTCCAACTATGTAGCCTTGATGTGTGATCTTGTAGATCAAGAACCTACAAACTATGAAGAAGCGGTATAGAAGAAAGAATGGGTAGAAGCAATGACTAAAGAATACCAGTCAATAATGAAGAATGATGTATGGGATATAGTTCCCAAACCAGAAGAAAAGAGTATAGTATCCTCCAAATGGATATACAAAATAAAGCATGCAGCCAACGGAAGTATCGAGAAGTATAAAGCAAGATTTGTGGCCAGAGGTTTCTCTCAGAAAGAGGGAATTGATTATGAAGAGACATTTGCCCCAATAGCAAGGTATACTTCGATTAGAGCTATCATGGCACTTGCATCCATGATGAAGTGGGACTTACACCAGATGGATGTGAAAACAGCTTTTCTAAATGGTGTGATTGAAGAAGAAGTATACATAGAACAGCCACGAGGATTTGAAGTTGAAGATAGACATACTCACGTATGCAAGTTGAAGAAGGCCTTGTATGGTCTTAAACAAGCTCCTCAAGCATGGTATGAAAGGATAGATAGTTTCCTGTCAAGCATGGGCTTTACCAAGAGTAAAGTTGATCCTAACCTTTACCTCAAGGTTGTAGAATATGAACCTGTCATCCTACTACTATATGTGGATGACTTATTCTTGACAGGGACTGAGAAACAGATTATGGAAAGCAAGAAGAAACTAGCAGAAGAATTTGAGATGAAAGACCTTGGGTTAATGCATTATTTCCTAGGTCTGGAAGTATGGCAAAATTCAGAAGGAATCTTTCTCAACCAGGGATAGTATGCAGTAGAGATATTGAAAAGATTCAATATGTTGGAATGCAAAGCCATGGCCACACCCATGGATTCCAACCTGAAGTTGTTAGCTGATGACTCATCAAAGTTAGTGGATGTGACTCATTACAGACAGATCATTGGGTCATTGATGTACTTAACAAACACCAGACCTGACATTTGTTTTGTTGTGAACACTCTAAGTCAATATCTAGTTCAACCTAGACAGGTTCACTTGGTAGCTGCAAAACATGTGATGAGATATTTGAAAGGGACTATAGACTTTGGTCTATACTATGATGGTAGCCATGAGTATAGATTGTATGGCTATACAGATGCAGATTGGGCCGAAAGTGTCTCAGACAGAAAAAGCACATCAGGTGGATGTTATAGTCTGGGATCTGCTATGATTTCATGGTTTAGCAGAAAGCAGTCTAGTGTTGCTCTAAGCACAGACGAAGCAGAATATATAGCAGCTTGCTCTGCTAGTTGTGAAGCCATATGGCTTCGAAAGCTGATGTCAGGATTATTCAACCTAGAGTTGGACACTACCGTGATTCTATGTGACAACCAAAGTTGTATAAAGATGACAGAGAACCCTGTGTTCCACGACAGATCGAAGCACATAGAAATCAGGTATTTCTACATTCGAGATATGATGCAGAAGGGAGCCATAAAGCTCCAGTATGTGAGTACTGATGAACAAGTTGCTGATGTGTTGACGAAGCCTCTGTCCCGAGTAAAGTTCGAACACTTTCGAGACAAGCTTGGTGTTGTTCGGAAAGACTTTCCTCGAAAGGGGGAGTAGTGATGTTGCAGTGGGATTGGATCATCCCCGGGCACTTGCCCTAAAGTGATCCGGTGACCTCGGTCCTCGAGAATGAAGAGGGATTGTATCATTCCAGGACATATGTCCATAATAGATCCTGTGACTTCGGTCCTCGAGAATGTGGCAGGATTGTATCATCCTTGAACTTCAGTTCAGAACAGATCCGGTGACTTCGGTCATCGAGAATGTGACAGGATTGTATCATCCTTGAACTTCGGTTCAAAACGAATCCGGTGACTTCGGTCATCGAGAAGGTGGCAAGATTGTATCATCCTTGAACTTCGGTTCAGAACGTATCCGGTGACTTCGATCATCGAGAAGGTGGCAGGATTGTATCATCCTTGAACTTCGGTTCAGAACGGATCCGATGACTTCGGTCATCGAGAAGGTGGCAGGATTGTATCATCCTTGAACTTCGGTTCAGAACGGATCCGGTGACTTCGGTCATCGAGAAGGTGGTAGGATTGTATCATCCTTGAACTTCGGTTCAGAATGGATCCGATGACTTAGGTCATTGAGAAGGTGGTAGGATTGCATCATCCTTGGACTTAGTCCTAAAGTGATAGGGACTGATTATCTCGTAATCAATCCGGTGACTTCGGTTGTCGAGAATGTGGTAGGATTGCATCATCCCTGGACTTTAAGTCCAAAAGAGATCCAAGGACTTCTTTGTCTTTGTACTGTGGATTGCAGGTTGTTACTAATGATGATGATGTTTCTGATCGAAAGATCAGAGTGTGATGATGATGATGTTTCTGATCGAAAGATCAGAGTATGATGATGATGATGTTGCTGATCGAAAGGTCAAAGTGCTGAAGATGTTGCTGCTGATCAAAAGGTCAAAGTGCTGAAGATGTTGTTGCTGATTGAAAGGTCAAAGTGCTGAAGATGTTGATGCTAATCGAAAGTTCAAAGTGTTGAAGATGTTGCTGCTAATCGAAAGGTCAAAGTGCTGAAGAGGTTGTTGCTGATCAAAAGGTCAAAGTGCTGAAGATGTTGATGCTGATCGAAAGGTCAAAGAATTGCTGTCGTTGAAGATTGAAGATGAAGACTATATGATGTTGAAAAGCTTCCAATGATTCATAGATGTGTTACCCTGATGATGTTGATGATGTCCTCTATCTCTCTCCTACTATTGTTATTGTTGATGTTGTTGTAGAATACCCTTCTCGTTAAGGGGGAGTGTTGAAATATTGTAACTTCGAAGAATATTCTATATGTATCTTTTGTGGTCCTCGATGTTCCTACCGGGAGAACCAATTGTATTTATTTATACTCCGATGCTTCTAATCAGAAGAACTAATAAGAGTGATGAGGTAGTCCCCTCAAATTGTAAAGGTGGGTCATTAGCACCCCAGTTGTGGTTACTTGAGCCTACATCTTTAACTCGAGCCTACATGTCGGAATTAATTATTAAAGTGAATGGATGAATATAAATAGAGCTGTGGCGCTCCTCATTTGGAACACACACACTCACTTGTGTAGCACATTAGTGGAGGAGAGAGAAGTAGCTGGAGAAGGAGGAGGATCAGTCTTTGATCAGCCTTTTGGTTTTACCTTTTATCTTTTGGGACATCTATATTGAAGAAGCTTTTGCTAGGTTTTTCCCTTTAGGGTTTTCCTAGGATAAATCTGTGTTGTTCTTGTGATACTGTTTCTTTCAGTGATCCTGTTTATATGCTTTTGTTATGAAAATGAAATGAAATACTAATGTTTTAGCTAAGCATATGAAATTTTAACATATGTGGGTAAGTTCTTGGTGAGTGCGTTCTTCTCCATTGGAGAGGTGGAGCAAATTTCATACAATCAACTTCATTCTAATCGCCAACCTCTTGAGATCCACTATTGCTAACTCGTGTCAATCCTCAATCAACTTCACAATGCCCACTTCATCTCTAATTGATAAATGCACCTCGCCCTCCTGGGTGTTGTTGGACTCACGATTGTCGTTAGACCAAAACCCACAGGTATTAATCTCCGCCACAATCACCAGAGTTAGGATCTCGGGAGGCGATTATTCCATGTCACGAAACACACGGGGAGCGTTGAACCTAATGTCCAACAATCTTCCCCCCAACGCGAGGCGAGGAGTTTCGAACCCTTGACCTGTTGCTCTGATACCATTTGTTGGACTCACGATTTTCATTAGACCAAAACCCACAGAAGTTAATCTCCGCCACAATCGCCAAAGTTACGATCTCGAGAAGTGATTAGTCCATGTCACGAAACTCACGGGGAGTGTTGAACCCAATGTCCAACAGGTGTTCTATATAATGAAGGCAGATGACCATTGCAATGCTTGGGAAGGTAGAACCTCTGTTAAATTGCATTGTAACCATTGTGAAGTATTTTTCATTGAATGAATAAAGGCTTTAGAGGTAAATCAATGGGTGGATATTTCATGTGTGGATGATAATGTCTTTATGATCTAATGAAGTATAACTCTATTGTTTACAAGCTTGCAATATAAAATATTTGGTTATTTATCTGGCTTTTGAAGGAGAAGTATTTCTTAGTAAGGTAGAGTAGTTTGATTGTTTCATCCATTACGTTTCTGTTAAGTTGCATTAGAGACATTAGACGGACATGTTTATTTGATGAGAAATTCATGTTTTCTGGAGTTTCTATTGTAGTTTAGACCACGTGCTTTTAATCCTTTGTTGTGCAAGTTTTGTGAGATTGCAGCATATCTAGTTTAGAGAGCGTGTTGACCATGTCAACATCCTCACATCTTCGAACATATTTCTAAGAAGGACAAGTCCCTTCGATCCCCACTTTGAGGACAGCAATGCCCAATTTCAACAGTTGTTTGTCTTCACTCTTCTCATCTTCTAAAGTTTGATTCTCTTGGTTACTGGTTCGATTTTTATTTCAGATCTATAATCTCATGCAAGAATATAAGATCTTTGTAGTTGGCTAGATCTAAGAAGTTTACAAATTAAAATCTCAAAGTCTAGGTCTTGTTAGAGTTGATCTACCATTATTGCTACGTTATTTCAAGTAAAATCCAAAGTTAAGCAAGGGTAGTTTCATTTAAGAGTTTAAAGGTTTATTTGGCTAATTTGGAGCACGATTTGATTGTTCCAAATGAACAAGTAAAGATCCTAAGAAGACAAGTTTCCTAGCTTTCCTTAGTTAAATTTCGCATTTTTGCTTAACTTTTTAAACTTAGAATTTTTTTTGCTAAGTTTTTTTTTAGGTTTTCCCAAAAACTCTTTAAGTGTTTGGAACCATCTTCTGACAATTGTTGTTGGCTGTTTTTTGTCACTTAACGCACAGGTAGAAAGAAACGTTGCCCAAAAAAATGAAGATTCGAGCAACCAAGAAGACTCCTTAGCTTCCCCACTCTTCATCCCCTTTCTCTCCCTTCATATTTTGAAAGAAATTTGTAAATCTGTTGATTTAATGATAAAGATCACAGGTGTCCCAAAAGAGAGCTTTTAATCCTTTCTAATAACTAGAATAAAAGAGATCGGGAAGGCTGTGTTAGGCATTCTGCAATCCCCATCTGGGGATCTGTGTGTTATGCTTAGTTAGTTTAGTTAATTTTTCTTTTATAGTTTAGTTTGTTTTTCATTTCGGAAGTAAAAGAATTATTAACCCCACGCACTCCCAAGTATCCCGAAAGGGGTAAAGAGATTTGTGGTAGGACTAATTAGAAAACAGGTTTCTTCTCGTTATTTCATTTTTGTTATTTCTTTAAGCTTTTAAAATTAACCCAGATGTGCTTCCCCGAGTATCCTGAAAGGGGGAAAGAGACTCTCAATCGTGAGTACTCAGTTAATAAACATCATTTTTTTAGTTTTAATTAAAATTAACGACGGCACTTTCCCCGTATGCTCTGCACCACTACAGCTTATCTGATCAGTTGATTGTACCTGTTCACCACCAAAACCAACTAGGTGGACAACGATGTACCATGCACATGTTGGATCTGCCTTGAAGATAAGAATGAAGTACTTAATGATTATATCAGGCGAGGTAGCTCTTCTTCTCTTCTTCTCTCTATGAAATTTTCGCCCCCTGTAGGGGATTTTGTAAGGATATGTCAGCATGAAGGTCTAGTTTTTTGTAACTTGATCACCTAAGACTTAGTCATTAGGGAAGACCTTTCATCGAGTGTTTTTTCACTTGGATAATTAAAATTTCTTTTAAGAGATTTTAATTATTTGAGTTTTTTACTCAAAATTACCTCCAAAGTGGTGAAAGGTGTTCTAGTGATCGAGTCCATGGCGTGATTGGGGCCTAAGAATGTTCTATATTACCATGCTAAACATTATCCAGAGTCTTGCGGAATTTCATTAAGTTTTGCATAGTTATTTTAATTTTTGGTCATTAAAATTTGTCACTCAAGACAATTTGTTGTAATGTAAAAGAGGGTTACTTGGTCCTTTTTAATGTTGTATAAGGGTATGGGTACTCAAGACAAATGGCATGAGCACCCCTACACCCTTAGGCCAAGTTTGAAATCATTCGGACAAGTATTACTATGGTCTTGGTCACCTTTGCCCAAGCCAGTCATGGAAATCAAGAAATTGGGCAATTAATTAGAGAGCCAAATTTTGGAAAAGTGACTATAGTCACTTGGGGTGGCCAAGTAAAGGTTCTAATGTTTATATTATGTTCCTAAGACAAATTTAAGACCCAAAGGGGGGCCCCCAAGCAAGCATATAACAAGTTTTGAGTTGCCGAATCTAGGGGGGTGCCTCTTTCTCTCTTTGATTGGTTGGGTGAGCTAAAGTCAATGGAAATGGCCCCACTATGGTGGTTTCTTCCCCATTTGACATAACAATAAGGTTAAAAGCATTAAATTGAGAGTTTCTCTCCCCATATTTGAGATCTCAAACCTTGGTTTTGCCCTCCTTGAGCAAATTCGCCCCCCCTCTCTCCCTTGTGACACTTGTCTAGCATGCAAAGAGCCTCTCTCTTTCATTTTTCCTATTTAAGGAGGTTTCCCCTCCTCATTTGGGTTACACACTCACACCCACTCTTTTGCTCATGCTCTCATTCTTTCTCTTGCTCTTGCTTGGGCCATTGTAATTTTCAGCCATTTGGCTTTGGTAATCAAAATCTTTGAAGGAATCTTGTGTGCATTGTTCTCATTGATGATTTGCTTCCATGCTTAAGGAGCTACACAAGTTTGGTTGGCCAAGGAAGCATACTAATTTGCTTTGGTAAGATTTATGGTATTTGTATTCCATAATATTTGTGAATTTCATTCTTGTAGTAAAGAAGTTCATATATTTTCTAGTTTGAAGTTTATGATTTCTTTGCTCATTATTTGATTCTCACCTTCTAGTAGTTGTGTAGTGAAAATCTTATAAGTTGCGGGTTATTTGGATTGAAGAGTGGGATTCCTCGGTTGGATGCCCCATTGCTTCACTTCTTGAAGAACAAAGTACCAATTTTCTCTTTCTTTACATACAAATTTCTGAATTTTAATTTTAGTTTGTTGAGTGTTTTAAATCTGATTTTAACTCTTATATACTCAAGTTCTTTCAAAATTATTCATCTGGCAACTTCGTATAAATTTTGTATATATATTGCACTAACATACTACCTTCCCCAAAGTGATTTTGGGCACATTTTATCATTTTCTGTTTGCTGTTTTTTAGCAGGTTAGTGACAAAACAAGTAAAAACTCTGTCAAATTTTGGCCATAGAAGAGTTTTAAGGCCAGCCCAAAGAAAGAGCTTCAAGGGCATCTCAAGAAAGGGAAAAAACACGGTTTTTCTCACTTCTTTTACCTCTTTCTTTACGCAGAAATTTCAGCCTTTGTAACAAGTGCAAGAGAGTCTCTTGGACTTGATTTCTTGCTTTGCATTTTCAGTTAAATCAAGTCTCATTTATTTGCCATCCATTGCTAGCAATAGAAGTTGGGCTTGCCCACCTTTGCATAAGCAATTGTTGATTGGCGTGGGTTTTAGATTAGTTAGAATTTCATTTTGTTTTTATTTTCTTCTTTATTTTTTGCCCGCACCTTATAAGTGATTTGGATTTGTCATCCTTGCAATATTGCGTTGGCTAGCATTTTATTCCAAGTATCTGCTTATTTCTGTTTTTTGGCCGCACCTCACAAGCGAAGTGGCTTTGCCCATCCGTGTGAAATCGCGTTGGCTAGCATTTTTATTTTAAGTATTTGCTTATTTCCTTTTGCCCGCACCTCACAATCAAATAGGCTCTGCCTCCGTTGTGATATCGCACTTGGCTTGTTTTGTTTATTTTTTCTTTAAGAATAAAATTTACCGCAAGCCCCATTTTTGCCCTGTATCCTCTCCCCCTGCTGGTTCGATCGATCTAGGGTGACAAGAAAGGGCAAAGATTTGTGTTTGCTAGTTTAATAGGCACCCAGATAAGTATCTTCATTAGAAAGGAGAAAAAGAGGCTTGACCTATGGAGCTAGTCGGGTAGAGGCCGTAGGGGGCTTCGTGGCACTTCGTGTCCTCCAATTCAGCACCCAGTAAGTTTCGAGTTTGACCCATGGAGCTAGGTGGGAACCTTGTGTTCCCATGTTGAGCACCTGGCATTCTCTCTCTAATCGAAGGAGATAGTCTCTTGGGGCAGACATCTAGAATAGTTCATTTCTTCACAACAAACACCTTAATTCCCTAAGTCAAAGAGAGACATAAAATTTACTAAAAGTTACAGGACCACTTGCATAACATTGTTACAATCATTTACATTTCTCAACTTTGCAATCACTTTATTTTAACTTACTCATTTATTGGAATTCATCATGTTCTTGAATATTTGTTAAAGTAAATGAGTTGATGCTTTAGGCAAATTATTTGAAGTTGATTATTGTGACTCCATAGCCCGAGTAGAGACGGCACTGATCATTTTGATTATTTGATTGTTTCTCTCTTTCATACATTAATGGTTGATTGTTAAAGGGTTTGCTTGACATTGATATATTTGCATCACTGCACGTTGATTGTCATTTTTGTAATTTACAACTCCCAGAAAACATTCTTCAAAAAAGAACTTAGTAAGTAGGGACTACCCCCCTTAGCCTTTAGGAGTTGTGATCTAAACGGAGGAGTTTAGGACCGAGGTGACAGTGGGTTCTCAACTCATAAGTTGCCCTTAGGAACACACACAGCGGTTAGGAGACTTACCCATGTCCAAGTGTGTTTTAGGCGGCAACAGTACCAGAAAGGGATACGAGTGACTAGAATAATAGGAAAATCAAAATAAGCTTACTTCTTGAGAAATCAAGAGGTCGCAAAGGGTGGATATTTTTGCCGCCTTACACACAGCTAGGGGGGGACGCTGCAGAAATCTTCAAGCTGCTCGGTGTGTCCTTGGGGGCAAGTCTCGAGTCAAGTATTGTCACCTGCTCTTGACTCCTTCATTTAGGCCACTCCTAATAGAGCCAAGGGGGTTAGTCTCTAAGAAAGAGTTGCTAACGCTGTGATTTGTTAATGATTGAAAGATCAAAGTGTTTTTTAGGAGTTTTGATAAAATCACCAAGTACCACAATATTAAAACATTTAATTCGCCAGCATGATAATAGCATTCACAACAAAAATGACTTGAAGCAAATGATAAACAATGATAATAGAACCAGCGTTGAATGTGGAGTCGGAAGTAATGTTGCTGAAAAGGAAATAATGTTGTGCAGTGTATCTTGGTTAGTTTTGGACTTTTAAGCGATGATGAATGAGTTAAGGGAAAAAGGGGATTCCCAATATACCGTGAGGTACTGGGAAAATGTCTGAATTCTGAGAAGAGTGGCTCCAAACAGGAAAATATGGGATAGATGAAGTCGTGAGGGGGTGTTCAATACTATACGAACAAGGATGTAGCCTAACGGGACCCCACGGTCGCTTTCTAGTTGTTCACGCTTTCCCTGAAGAATTTTCCCACCACTTCTTAGGCTCGTTACGTCAAATTTCTGTAATGTTTTGAGGGTTGTAAATTTTATTAATGTGAATTGATTAATTAGATGTGAGGAATTAATGAATGCACAATACCGCTTTTGATATCCCTAAGTCTTAGACTAAGTTGCAAGGGGTAGAACATACACAGTATAGGCAAATGTTTGTTCTAATTTAGCGAAAGCAAGTAACAAATGTATTAATCTATACAGCCCTTTAAGGATGGATTGTGTGCTTGTGATTTATTCTAAGCAATACATCAGTTTTGCATATATGGAAACTACAGTCAAGGATCTCTTTTAGGACAAAGCTTTACTCAAGAGGTCAAGACTGGGTTAGATATATATATATATCAAGATTCTAAAGTAACCTTTCAGATAGAATCTAGCTAGATAACGAATGCAAAACTATTCTAAAATTTTTAACTGAAAGAAGGAAAGAAAAAGCCAATCACATCAAAGGACGATACAGACTTCCCACAAATGGGGGAAGAGGGGTGTGGGAGCCGTTATCCCACTTGCTCTTTTTATTACTTTATTTACATTTTGGAGGAATACTTTTTGTCCTTTGGAAATTAGGATCAAATAATTTACAATTGTTTTTAGAAGAATGGGTAAAGAAGAAATGGGCGAGAAAGAGAGGGGGTTGGAAGGAGCTTTTTTTATGGTTCAAATCTTTGCAAGAGCTTCCAAATCTCTTCTTTCCTGAAAGATAAATATAAAAATCCAGCAAACAGAAAACTCAACAAAAAGTTCATATGTTATCTAAAAAGCGCATAAAAAATTACGATCTAGTATTTGCAAATGATAGGAAGAATATACTACTTCAAGTACTAAAGCTAAAAGGCTAGATCTAAGCTTTTTATAAAGTAAACTTGGAAAATTTCTTAGATCTATATAACAAGAGTTAAAATGATAAACTTTAAATCTTAGATCTACTTGTTATGAAGCAAAAAAGTAACTGGAAAGAAATAGTTTGAAGTTTTGAGGATGAAGAAGGAAGATCTCAAGCCCAAGCTTGAACAAATTTGAGAAAGGAGAGAGACCGTAAAACAAGAAACGTTAGATTCATAAAAATATAGTGAAGAAAGATAAGATGCAACCGAGCTTCGATCTCTACTTCACGTTTGGTGATCTGCAAAGCTACTTAAAAACCTTTAAGCAAGTGATTAGATCTAGTATGGTAAATTAAACAAGAACAAAGGTGCACAAGTATAACCGACTACAAAATGCAACTCTTAGATCTTAGATAACTACACATAAGTAAGCAAATTGAACCTTCAAATGCCTACTCTATGGATTAGAATATAATCTTCTAAGCTAGATAATGAAACTTGAATAAACAATAATCAAGCTACACGGATATCACCTTGATTATAAGCCGAGCATTCACCATGAAAATTCTTGCACCAGCAGATTGTCCTCCAAAGATTCAACTTTTAGTCATAACAAAGATAAACAATTACAATCATATGAGCAGAGATCCCTTGCTTCCCTCCAGAATGAGGAAGAAGGCCTTGCTTAAATAGAAACTACAAATCCATGGGGAGTGCTACCTACACTGGTCTAAATGGAGGCACTGAGTATCAGGGGGCAGCACTTGGCTCAAGCTTGCCCCTAAGGTCGCACCCAGTGGCTTGAAGATTTCTACCACGTGACCCGAGATGCGAATTAGGCGGCAACACCTTCCTTTGAGGACAAAGCATCGTAAAAGAAGAGGGCAAGGTTATACATAAATAGTTAGAAAAATATAGAAAAATAATAATAATAAATAAAATAATAATAATAATAATAATAATAATAATATATAATAATAATTAAAATGATATCGTATATTAAATATAACTATCATTAGTATTAATGAAAGGTCAATAGTCATAACTATTCACCTTCATGGCCAGTCAATGCCTGTATAGGTAAACCGCCACAAAGTATTGTATCATCATTCATTTTATTCAATAATATATCATTCAATTCTGAATATTTCGATCGTAACTACTTCTGCTGTACCATTTAGGCTTAGAAATCTTCTCCAGATGACTTGGAAACCTGCATCAAAACACTTCAAATCTAAGATACCAAACACGTCCATATAGGGGAGCGTGAGGAGAACAAGCAGGAGCATCGATGTCTTCATCATGTGCTTGAATGGGAGCGTGAAAAGGCTCCTCAACAATGTCCTCTTGATCAACTTCAGCATGGAGCTCTTCAAAGATTTCTTCAAGGGATTGATCATCAACATAATCTTTTTCAAGAGAATGGTCTTCAACACGGTTTACTTCAATGGCCTCCTCTTGTCAAGACTTTCTAAAGGATCTTCATTAGTTTGCTCTTTGATCATACCCTTCATAAATTCAACATAGGGCATCCATTTCTCATGATCTTCAGGGCACCAATAGGTGCAAAATATCTCCACCAATCCTGCAAAAGAAGAGATTTCTCCTCTACCAAGGCCCTTAAGGCTTAAACAAGAATTTCCATTCCCTTTCAAATCAAGCACAAATAATCTCATGAAAACAACTTCATGCTTAATACAAAATTCTGAAACCATTGTCATAAAACTTCCAACATGGTATGCGGCCAAATCATCATGATCATGAAAATTAAGGGTTGGAGATTCCTAATAATTATTGTTCCTACCATCATACTTGGAATCACTCCCACGACAAGTAATGTGTCATGACTGACATTAATATTCACTTGCTACTGCTGGAAAAATGGCCATGGTTCAACCAATGATTGTGTAGCCTACAACTATGCAAACCTATTTGTTTTTTTCGTGGTGAAAATCTACAAGCAAATCAAGCAAACTTTCCAGAAATCAATACAACCTTCGCAGTGTAATATGACACCCCAATAACCTGGCCAGTATCTTGGGTTGGGATAATATGTTGTCCCTTTCTTGGATGGTGGTAATCTCCACACCATACAAACACAAAACATGCTTCAAAATCAAAGCAAACACAAGCTCAAGACTAATGTCCTCCGATGAATTCCACAATCTTGTGTTGTAGCATGTGGAGACATTACAGCAATTGACATTACAAGAAGACCACCCAAACAATTGGTGTTATCTAAAGCCCAGAAGATCATAAGGCTATGAATTGTCCAAAATTTAAGGAAGCTAATTTCAATCACATTTAGAAGGTCCCTTTGGCGACTGCCCATGCCTATATGAATACAAAGTTTACTACCCCACCAACGGTTGAAATAGAAGGAATGGTAGATACACATAGCTACACAGGCTAATCAACAAGGATTTGTTTTGCTACAAACACCTACCATGTAATGTATTGATAACCTAGTCATTACAAGATATAGGAAGACAACAAGATAGGGACAAGATTCCTAGCATTTCACATAATGATGAACTTGCTAAATTTTATGCAAAGAGCAAGGCCAAGAAATTTGACACTAAATACAGTTCCTTTGAGAGCACAAATTCTCCATGCCATAGCTAGATTGAGTACCATCTACAAAAGTTAATGAGACAAAAACTGCGCCAACTACTGCAACACCATTCTCATTCATTGATTCTCTTCTCGAATCTATTAGCTGAATGCAATTAGCTCTTCGAGTCTCACCAAACTGCATCAAGGAGTTTCTCTCAGTTACTCCATTTCATCTGCAACTCTTCATTCTCCTCTGTCAACTGCTACAAAATCATTCTCAGAAGTTGATTCTCTTCTTGAATATGTTAGTTACAGGCATTTATCTCTTCAAGTCTCTCTTTGCTCAAATCTTTTCCCATAGTAAATATTCTCACAACGTCCAGAAGTTCGAGGAAAACTGCTCAGATACTATATGGTCCGTAATCCAGCTTGGATATCCCAATGCTTGGCTTATCACAACAAATCTTCCAGTTTCAGAGATTCTTGTAAGTACAACAAGGCTATACTCTATTGTTACTCAAAATATTAAGAAACAAGACTGAAATATTAATTGTGACCTATTTTACAAATTATTGTCATCTTAACTAAGCTGCTGAAGATACAATTTAAACTAGCGGTACCATATATGCAGAACCAATCCATTTAGATCAACTGGCTAGAATTAATACCTCATCCACCAGGCTTGCATCTATACATACGATGCGTGCCAAGAATGTTGAACCAAACTCAGCAACTAAAGATGCCTGGTACTCTTTTGAAGGATCCCCTCTAACCATATTAGATTCATTTACTTCTCTAAATATGTGCTCCAACCTCCACAATTTTAATCCTCCTTTAGGATCTGTTGTAAAAAGATGCCTGTACAGTCAAGATTCCAAACATATTCCATCCAATTCTATCAGCTGTAAGAGAATTTGTGTCTTAGAACTTATTTTAAATGAAGAATATACTCAGAAATGAAGGCATACCTATGCCCCAAGGACTTACACCAGTAAATCCCAAGAAGTTGCCTCTCTCTTTCAGCAGACCAAACAAAAGACCATGAGATTTCATGTTTAAGATTACTAGATACAAGTTGCACAACACTCACTCTTCCTTTCCCATCACCTATTGCAACCCAATCTTCTTGTAAGGCTGAGGAATCAGCGGACTCCATGATCAGTACATCCAAGCAAACAATGGGCTCTTTGTCATTAACTTTGAGTATGGTAGTCCATCTTTCTTCTCCAGGAACAGTTAAGTCGATGCAATTTAGATATCCCAGGTTAGTGGCAATGTAAAGATAGCTTTCTCGAGCTAAATGCAAGCATCGCACATATTCGCTCTTGCTGCACCATCACAAAAGTAAAACTTTTCAGCAACATGACAACTCAAATAAGATCATTGCATCAGTTGCCAGATGAATCTGTGAAGATGTATATACTTGAAAAAATCAACTGTTCATTAGCTAAAGATATTGGATCAATTAAACAAAGAGCATAACATTTTAGAATCTAAATCCTTTCTCCTATCCACCAGAGAAAACTTTAGGGGTTATATTCATAAACAAGCTATTTTGAAGAAACCTTGAAGAAAACCAATATCTTAACTACACAAGATCTGCTTGATAATATTGGCCCAGATTACCAAGGGGTGCCACTAAAAATTACTATATTCACCCATTTTCCCTAAATAAAGAGTGTGTTATACATTTTGGGACAAACTTGATCTCCCTAAAAATGTATTTTTCATAAACCTAGAAGAGTTTCTGTGTATTTACAGATATAAGTTTATAACTAATAAGTTCCTAAATATTTCCCCATCCCCACAACTGTGTAGCATTTGTTTTTGCCAGGCAATATATTGCCACCAATGAAAATAAAGACGTTAGAAACACTGGAAAAAGTAAACTGTTTAAATTTGCAGTGATCTTGATCTGAAAAGAAACAGCTTCTGCAAGAAATTTAGTGCTTAGTCACCAAAATTTGAGCATAAAGCAATTTTGGGTCTAGCAGGGTAAATAAATTATGGACGCAGATTAACATGTCGGGATCAGGGTTAACTATGGATTCATTCCCTACCAATTATACCCAGGAATATTCAACTAAAATAAGGCATTTTAGCCTGTTGCTGCACAAACTAGCAAGTGAAATCAAAACGCAAAAGAACAATGCTAGCCAATGAGCAATTAAGAGGGAGGCCACTGTAACTTCACCAACCCTTTTAGGTTGCCCCTTCTTCAACAAAACAGAAGCTTCTCTAAGGTAGGTGTTGTCACATATATAGTAGCTGGGCTACCATTGTTCCTGAGCAGTCCTGAGCATATTTTTGAGCCAGTCCTTTACTTTGAGATCAGAAGATGATGAGCTTCCAGTTGAGGATCACTCTCTTTCAGTGGATCTAGAGCATTCAGTTTGATTAGTTCCACGCCATGACTGAGCCTCATGACCCCAGATTTGATGACTGAGTTAGCCATTTTCTTGACCCGGATCAAAGCTATTACAATTCCCATCATGTACAGCAGCAGCAGTGTTCCAGTGCCCGTCAAATTGTTCAGATTGGATGCAGGTATACGACCCAGGTGATATATGGATTTGTACATATGGATTTTATTTTTGCTCTATTGTCTATTTTGGTAGTGAGACTTGGTTAATAGTGGTTGTATGTTGGCGATAGTCTATTATTCTTACTAAAATCTAAAAGTATAAGTGATCTAGTTGCTATGTCCACGAGATTCTTTTGTATACTCATTGGTCTTGCCCTACTTTTAGTATGGATTTAGTCATTTCTCTTTAGGGCAGCTTGCTAGCCTTGGCACCATCTTCACTGTCTCCATCCATCCGTTGTTTTCCTTTCTTTATGTTTAACCCAGACTTGTAACTTGACTAGTGACATCTAGGATTCCCCCCACCTTCAACTCTATGTTGGAATAGATCTCCATGTTTAAATTGTGTCTCGGTGTTGGTTTGTGTAATTCTTATCACGGGGATGGTCTTCCTCTAGGTCTTGAACACAAGTAGTTACCATAAAAGTGTCTTTAGACACTAAGGCATCGGAACTCAAATCCTTATTCTAAATGGATGCCTAGGTAGCAAAACAAAGGTGTTTTTAAACACTGTTGCAAATGAAATATAATGTCATCCAATTGCCAAGAGACGAGCACTCATGAGGTTGTTTTCCCCCAAAGGGAAACAGGGTGGTCACTCCATCAAACCTATGGACGGTGGCGGGCAATGGAGGTCATACCGAGTCATTATCTAAGGCTCGCAAGGCTATTCAAGGCACCTGCTCTTGGAGGATGGTTGGTTAATAAAATAATATGTTAAAAGAGTTAATGTCCAAAGGATGACCACTCATTCATTGTATAACGTACAGCTCATTTGCCCCTATAGGGAAACAAGGTGAGACTTCCTTGTTAGGGTTAGGTCTTTGTCATTTTCTGGAAGCCCAGAAGGCTCTCCAGGGCACCTTCCTTTGGAGGTTAGCTAGTATCCTTGTTGTGAAAATAACTGCTTTAAAAGGTTGCTTGTCTAGAGTCTAGTAGACCATTCTCATTATTCCACCCATCTGTGAGACACTGCCATTCCCTATTATTCACCTAGTCCAGCTTATGTGTTCTGCAGATCCCATTTTCCTTCAGCCTAGATGCTTACAGTGTCAAGTGTCAACTCTTTCCCATGGCCCTACCTTGTTTTAATCACCTTCACTCTTAACTAGCAAAATGGCCAAATCTGTACATGAGTATGCATTGGAGGTTCTTGTTTAGAGCAACTAATTGCTTGGATTTAGATATATTATTTATATATATTGTGCTTATAATCGCCAGTAGAAGCCACTTGTACTTAAATCCTATTGCTAACATAGATAAATGAGCATGCATATCCATTTTGTGCTTTGCAGTTACAGAGTTTTCATTTGGGTCATCATTTTGATCAAATTTTACCTGGTCAACCCAGTTTGACCACGTCAATAGCAAGGTCTGGGATGAGTTTTGGCCGATGATTGTGGATGATGATTATTTATGGTCTATCAGTGTCCATTAGACATATTCAAGCTTCAGATGATGGTTTATATAATAGCTTGTGTTATTCTCATGATGAATTACATTTTCAGGCTTTATTATTATTATTATTCTGACATGGATGGGGCCTTTAACGTACATTTTTTATGGACATATGGTGTACGGGTACTCATTCCTACTAGGTTTGGGCATTCTAAGTCCATTGATGCACCAAATTTTTAGTTCCAAGCACTTGTAGAGGAGGTATGGGCCATTTTATCAATTTGCAGTAGTTAGGCCTCAGAAAAATAAAAATAAAATGCTCTGCAGTTGATGATTGAATCTCCTAGGGCGCCAGCAAGGGCACATAGAGTGTAGCCAATCATTATTACCATATTGCTATGGTGTCGGGTGCATTTTTGCTATGGTGTCTTGGTGGTTAAGTTGATGCTATGATGGTTTTCTAGGAGGTGTTGGATGGTGTATGTATGTGTTAATGGTTAGGAGTCTTAATGATTGGTGCACCCTCCTTTTCTACGACATGTTTGAAGTTGATTTAAAATGAAGGAAAGAACTCAAACTTGGGAATGCTTCGGTAAATGGACTCCATTGGTGGAGAGCGGAGGGACTATGCATTTCAAAAATGCTTGAATGTAGGAGTCAAACAAAATCAACCATCCCTTCAAGCTAGATACTTGCATCCACTGATACATTCTTGCACACAAATTGTTAACACAAGCATTGATGCTACCTATTGTCCGTCGAATGCACACCAGCAGCAGAAATCTAATGAAAGTTGTCTCCTCACTTGAGAAAGTGGGAGAGGTGTGGCCTTGGGGGCAAGCACAGAGCCAAAGTACTGTCACCTGCTCCTAGCTCCTCCGTTTAGGCTAACTCCTAACGAAGCCAAGGGGGGTAGTCCCTAACAAAGAGTTTCTATGGCTCAATGTTTTAAATGTTTTTTGGCGGTTGCAGATGCGAATGGGTGTTGTTTAGGAGTTTTCTGATGGGAAGATCACAGTTTTAACTTCAAAAATTACAAAAATATGTTTGCGGCATTTAAATGAAACATAACTCTGATTGAATTAAACAAAAGCATCCATAATGATAAGATATTGAACAATACACTTGAGATATGAAAATACAATAATAACAGACCAGTGTCTTATCCAATGGGCATGCAGTCAAAAATTGTAGTACTGGGATGCTTGATACAAGAGTTCAATGTTTGTGTGATCGTTTTGCAAATGCTCTTTGTAAATTTTATCAAGTTTTAGTGATCTTGGATTATTAAGGCTAAGAGAACAAGGTATCAAAGTCCAACCGGAAAAGTATTCTAAGTCGTTCCGTTCAAGACCTGTCGGCCCATCCAGTATCCCAAGCTAGGTGTTCGGAGAACTTAACCAGCAAGCCGGGAAACTTAGACAACGGGGGGTTCCAACACCCTTACTAAGAACAACTCGAATGCTTTTGACAACGCCGGTGCGTTGGTTGTGGGGTGAAAATTTTATTATTGTTATCACTTGTCCAATTAACAATTCCAACCACCATTCTGGGTACAAATCCAACCTTTTAGGGTCGGCAGAGCATACTTGGTGGCGGAAAGCAACGAAGTAAATTTTAGAAAGGGGAGTGTGAGTTGCAAATTTTAAGTTAGGAGCACACAGTTCAACTCTCCGACAGAGAGCGCTCTTGACTTCGTCTTATGACGGAAGTTCAAGAGGCTTTAACTATTCTATATGCCTAATGCAAGGAAAATGCAAATCTAACTATGCTCTCCGACGGAGAGTGCTCTTGACTTGGGTTATGGCAAGTTCAAGAGACTTTGGTTATTTTAAGAGACAATCAGATTGTAAATAAGAAGCCACGTGATAGTAAAACAATGATTAAAATGCTAATAATGAACTAATCTAGCAATTAGTGATCTAAGAGGAAAAATGAAACTAACTAACAACTCAACCAAGCAAAGAAGACTACAAGGCTTCCCCAAATGGGGAAGTGAATGTGGGGGCTTAAAAACCCCACTTGCAAACTTTATTATGTGAGTACAAATGTCTTTGGGATTAAAGCCCTTGGAAGGACTTTGAGAGAAATAAACTTTGAAAAATACTTAAAACCAGCTCTTAAGAGCTATTACAAAGGATAATGATTAATGATTTCTTGGTTTGGATCATCCTTTGGTTTTTTGATGTTCTGCTTGGTTTACACCTTTTTCTCTTCTTCTTGCTTCAAGATTTCTTGAGTTTCTCTTTCCCAAATACCTATCACAATGACGAACTCAATAACCCATTAGCATTAGTCAAATAAAAACTAAGATCTAACTTAAGTGCAAACTAGTCATTTGAAAAGCAATGCAAGTCTATCTTTTAAGAAGAGATCTAAGATGCAAGTACAGTTTTTAAATGCAAATTTGTCTTTAATCTTTTTTGAAATGAAACTAAATGCTAAACAACTAAGAGCTATGAGGAGAAAAAGAGGAAGGAAAGTGGAGCGAAAGGGAGCAAAGAGGGCAGCGAACAGTGGCTGCAAAAAGGCAAAACAGTAAGGTAATGAGCAGCGAACTAAGGCTGCAAAAAGAAGAAAGAAAGAGGCTGAAAAAAATGACGAAAGAGGGCAGCCAACAAGAGGATAGTTGGCTGCAAAAAAGTGAGAAATAGGACAACGAAAGAAGGCTGTGTTACCGGCTAGGCTGCACCTAGTTTGACTTTCAGTGAGCCGCCAGTAATGAACAAGATACTTGTTCATATTCAAAGTTCAGAAGTCCTTTCAGGCCTTCAAGGTCGTTTTATTTTTTGTAACACATGTTCATACCCCCTTGGGGAAATTGTAAAAAATGTCCTAGCATTTAATTTTTTATAAAAGGCTCGGCTTCCCAGAATTAAGCATCAAGCCGGCTAGCCTAGAGTGTTTTTTCCCTTGGTTATTATTCGTTGTTGAACAAACGACTAATAATTTCTGAGTTTTTCACTCACACCTTCAAAGCTGGGGTAGTCATCTTGGTGTTTCGGCCTAGGGAGGTTATTAGAGCCTTCGTGTCGGTGTTTTTCACCATGCTAGGCATTCGAATTAAGTCATATGGACATGTACTAAGTCCCTGTAGAGTTTCGTCAAATTCCGCAAAATTTTATTTTATTTTCTTTTCTTTTCTTTTCTTTTTCCCGTTTTTTAAGCCATTTTTTAATGGTTTAATTAAAAAACTTCAGATTGTAATAAAAGTCAGATACGGAGTCCGTTTCTGACGTGGGGACACTTGTTTTCACACCCGGAGCGTCCACTTTACCCTTGGGACCACTTTCTACATCAGTCGGGCAGTCGGAGCACCCCGTGAGGCATTATTGGGCTAAAAATGCATTAAAATGGCATTTTAATGCTAAATCTGGACAGATTGGCACTATATTAAAAAATTGAATAAGTCAAAATTCAATTATTTTAAATGTTAATGTGACATGAAAGGGGTCCCATGTGACTAGCGATTTATACATCAGCTCATATAAAACCAAGGTTGGGTTTTAAGGTAAGGTAATAAATCAAAATGAAGGTTGACGACAATATAAGGAGGAGCTCACGCTAGCATCGTTTGGAAGGCATCTACTAGCACTAAAGATGTGGACCCCCATTCACATCACCTTAGAACCATTGTTTATTTTATAATCCACCATACATTGTTCTGATTTGGTTATAGCGTAAATGAAGTGGTGACGTGAGCTTCACGGGTCGTGAATATGGTGATGTGGGTTGCGCTAATCAAGAGTGGACCCCCTTTGCTATCCATGGTAGCATTTAAACTTTGATTTATCTCCTTTATCACGCATTGGTTGAAGTTGGTGGGGTTTACGTGAGATGTGGCAGCTCGCAGATGGGCTCAACGTTTTGATTTAAGAGCTTGTGGAGTGGTGGCGAATATTGGAGAGAGGTGGCACCTCCTTCACAATGATCTTACCAAACAACTCAGATCGCTTCCCTTAATTTTGTGAACACCATCAAAGACTGCGAGTTGTTCCTTGTTCACGTGGACTCCATCTCTCGTTTTGGATCCTCCCCTTGATTTGGCATTTTCTATATAAGTTGGTCTCTTCTCCTTTGCTCAGAATCAAAAGGTGGAACCTCTGCTTGTAATATTTTAATAGTTTTCTTTAATATTGTGAATAAAAGGCTTTGGAGGCAATTTCTATGTGGGATCTATGGATGTTTGGATAGAGTTTACTCTACATTAGTGAGGCAACCTTTATTTGTTTTCATGCTTGTATATGTTTGGGATTAACTTGATTTCAGAAGGAAATGGTATTTTTGTAAAGATAAAAGGTAATTCTTGTTAGGTTACTCTTTTATTGCAAGTCGAGGAAGACAATTTGATATATGTATGATTTCATGCTTGGATCTACATTGTTGTTGTAGTCTCTTTCGGTTTACACAGGTATTTTTTAATCCCCATTGCTAGTGTTGATAATCTTTTGCAGGAAGCTGAAGCTGGAGTATTGATGAGCGAATGTGCTCTACCTTTCCTTCAGTAAAATTGGAAAATAAGCTTTGTCCCTCTGATCTCACCAAGGAGGCTTTTTCTGTCCTTTATTTCTTGCTCTACTCTGGGTTCTTTGACTTTTGATCCACAAATTTCTTAAAATTTTCTTTCAGTTTCAAACGTTTCCATATTAGATCTAGCATCTAAAGTCATATCAAAGGTCGATCTGATGTCTAAAAGTTTCTATTTCTAGTCTGCTTCAAAGGTACATTTAAAATTCTAGATCTAGTTACTTTTCCCTTTTTTTTGCAAGTTTAAAATTTTTTTGAAAATTAAAAAAGCTTGCTGAAAGAGTTTTTGTGCATTTTAAAGTTCGATCTAGCAATTTTGTGCTTGAGATTTGCTTGCCATTCTTCTCAAGAGGCAAGCAAAGATCCTAAGAAGGCAAGCTTTCACTTAGTTGTTTCCTTTTTTTTGTAATCAGTTGTTACTTAGATTTTTTTTTGTAATTTTTTGCATGTTGTCCAAAGACACTTCCAAAGTGTTTTTGGGCATCTTTCACTGACATATGCTTGCTAGTTTTTAGCAGGCCCATCAAAAAAAAGAAGGAAACACTGCCCGAAAATAGCTTTTTCAAACATCTGGAGCTCCCAAGAGGCTTTCCCCTTAGCTGGGCTTATTTTCTTTGCATGTTGTTAGCCTTTGGATCCCAGATAACAAGGACCAAAGAGCATCTCTGCTAAAGCATTGTAACCGATTAATAAAAGCAAGTTTGAGTAGGCTCGGTAGAGCGTGGTCCCCATCCCCCTTGGGGGATTTGCGTCGGTGTCCTTTTTTGTTTCCTTATATGCTGTTAGCGTAGTTGTTCTTCTTTATCATTTCATGCTTTGTTTCAGTTTTGCAAAAGGAACCTGAATACTTACCCACTGCGCTATACCGAAGTACCATAAGGGAAAAGATTTGAGAAGTGTAGTAATTAAAAAACAAAAACAATTTTGTTATGCACTGCTAAGTTAATATAAACCCCCTCGCTTTCTCAAGTACAGGTTCGTGGATAAGGGCTTGCCCGAGTACTGAATCTAGAAAGAGACTCCTGGGTTTTACCTTTTTTCTAAATCAGAAAACTTGTTCTAAAACTTTAAAAATAAACCAAGACTCCTTCCCCGTATGCTCTACACTGCTGTAGCTTGTCTGATCAGTTGGCTATATCAGAAAGGGATACGAGTTACTAGATCTAATAGGAAAATCCACACAAGTAATTTTCTCGAGAACACGGGAGGTTGCAAAGGGTAATCACTACAGAGTCAAGGGGCTACTCTAAGCAAGTTTATCCTCACCTTGTTGAACACTTGGTATTACCGCTTTAGCACTCAATTCGAAGGGACTTGACTTGTTGGGCCAAACCCACAATTTACCCATTCCTTAATCAATTCATTTAATAATTTAAAATTTACCAACCGAGACTCTGCAATACTTTCACTGAGACTACACTAGCAACCCACATTTGCAAGCACTCTTTTATTTTGGCACTGGTCTATTCTGTTCTTTTTTGCATAAGTTAATCTCGCAATGTGTCATTGAATTTTGTGTATCTAATTTGAGTTAAATTGTTGCTAAGGTTAATCTTGTTGGCGGTAATTGGTAATTTTTTAATTCCATCCATTCCATATTAAAACTCCTACAATTAATTATTTCTCTCGTAGAGTAAAAACCCTAGATTTTACTTTTCATTAGGGTCAACCCCCCTTGGCTTCTCTAGGAGTTGGCCGAGACGGAGAAGTCGAGTATCAGGTGACAACACTTGGCTCGAGCTTTCCCCCAAGGTCGCACCCAGTGGCTTGAAGATTTCTGCCACGTTACCCGAGGTGCGATTTAGGCGGCAACAGACTGCAAAAAAGAAGGAAAAGAGAACAAAATTAGGGCAGCGAAAGAAAAGGAGGAAGAAGGCTAAAAAAAAATAAGAGCGAAAGGGAGGGAACCAAGTAACCAGAAAGAAAGATAGATTCGAAATTTGAAGATGGAGCTTTGGAGTCATATCTCCTTGCGTTTTTCTTCTTGGAACAAGCCCAACTCTGTAGATACTGAACGACAACAATGTTAAAAGGTTCTTATGATGATGGAGATGAGATCGATGCAACCAAGTTCATACCCTTCTCCAAATGGCAAGATCTGTTGAGACAATCAGCTTGAAACCCAGTGAGATCAAACAAAATAACTAGTATGTTAGGAATATTAAATTAAGATCATTACTTCATATAACTGAATACTTGTACTCATCTAGATTACAACAAGCTTTGCATAATAATCCAACTTGACAACTGCAAATGGAAAATCTTATGTTCTAACAATAGACTTCTAAAGCTAGTTATTTGATCCAACACATGAGAAACAATTTGAAAACAAGGAAAGATATCACCTCATAATCGACACATCCACCAATGAAGAAACAATCACATAGACCTCCAAAGTCGAAAAAGCTTTATTCAATGAAATACTGATTACAATTTTAGCATAGTTTCTATGCCCAATTCTCTATGAAGAAAACAGTGCAAAGCACCTCTATTTATACAAAAAGGAAAGAAAATAGGGCTCAAATCCCTAAATCCGGACTAAGAGTAACACCGGAGTAATTGAATGAGCTCGGCATGATGATTTGGAATTGAACTATGCTGCAACTGAGTTGTATCTGAGTGCTGGAGTAATGAGGGGGGGTGAGGTGGCTCATCCTCCCTCGTAATGATCACCCAACCAATAGATAACCCACACTCCAACCAAAAATGAATTTTGACCAAAGAGGGCAAATTTCTGACTGATAGTTCAATTGGTACAATCCGATACTTGATCTAAAACTGACCGATATTGATTGGAATCATCATAAATGCTCCGTGCCGAGCTAATTAGCTCTTTATTTTATTCAAGTTGGCCTTTTTTGGAGATATTTTGATTTTCTCCAATTTATTATGTTTTTATTATTTTAATTAATATTTCTCATTTTTTGGGTTTTTTGAGAAAATATTAATTATAAGGCCAAATAATAGTCTGAAACTTAGAGTAAGTGTGTCTAGGGGCTAAATGAATGTTTTGGCTTAGAAAATAAGTGTTTATTTGCCAAAAACACCCCCCGAACCACTTAATTATTACAAATTGAAAATTTTCAATTAAACCATGGTCAAAATGGTTTAATTAATTGAAAATTTTAATTAATTCCCTATAGTCAAAAAATAAAAAAATAAAAATCACCATGCGTCCGAGAAAAGTTTTTCGGACATAGTTTTAATGTATCCCGGGGCTTAGGAAATGACCATAGAACATACCAATAGTGACTAATAAGTTCATATTTACTAGTTGGACTCTAATAACCTCCCAAGGCCCAAAATTCAAAATCGGGCATTCCAGCTTTGGAGGAAGCGAGAGAAAACCTCATCGATTATACTCGGCTATAAGCAAGGCATAATTGACAAGGGAAAAAACTCCCTGGAATACCTTAGTTGAAATTTTACGTCTTAGGGGACCGAGCCACTCAAAACCCCTACTAGCACATTTTATTGCAAAAACCCCATGGGGCATGGTCATTTCAACATAAAAATAAAAATGACTAGCCAAAATTGGCTAGGCAAAACATTCTAAACTTCTGCTGCACTGAACATGAACATTGACCATATTCATCAAATGGTGGCTCAACAGGAGGTTCAACTATGGTACAAAATAGTTGATAACACTACCTACAATTGAAACTTAAAAAGCATGGAAATCAAACTAGAATACACATGCCCATCTAAGAGATCTAAAGCAAGTAAACAAAGAGAATAATCAAACTAGAAATTCTCTTGTTAAACTAGTAGCAACAAGGAAGGTCTTCCTGCATGCATGTGTTCTTGCATGCAGAAGACTTAAATTAGGAAACCAGTTGTATTTAATTTACTTTTCCTAAGTTTACTTTTGAAAATAAATTGAAGTGATCTAAATTAACTTTAGTGAACCACTAGTTAAAGTGAAAGTGAAATTAGGGTTTTTTCTTTACCACTAGTTAAAGTGAAAGTGAAATTAGGGTTTTCGCTTTACCTAAAGTTATAAAAGAGAGATCAATTGGTGGAGAGAACACACACACACTTGTATTCCGACAAAGACAGGATACAGACAAGGAGAGAAAGTCCGACAGAGAATTTAGCTGAGAAGACAGAGGAGCGAGCAGCAGGATCATCGAGCTTCGTACAGCTGGGTCGTACACTCACACAGAAGGGTGTTGAGGTTTAGCTGGGATTTTCCCAATGATTCAGCCAGGTACTGCATTCGCCAAATTTGGGTGAATTTGCAGTTGGCACGTAAAAGTTTCATATTTTCTCATAATAAAATCTATATCTGACTACTGCACCGGTTTTCCCATCTTGGGTTTTTCCGAGGGTTTCCATACCCAAAATAATAGTGTCAATATTGTGATGTGATGTTGTGATTTATTTCTCAGTTTTATATTCCGCTGCATACTGTGAAAGATATTCATGTGTGGTTATCAATTGATATTTTCCATGCACTGTTTAGCCCTAGTTGAATATTAAAGGAAAATTTACATCTCTTACCTACTGGGAGATACCTCCCCTTCAAAGGCCAACACCCAACCAAAGAGATACAAAAATAAATAAATACAGGTTACCTCATAAGCTTAATGCAATAATCATCCGCTCAAGCTTAATGCAATAATCATCCACACACTTGAGCCATACACCACATGAGAACTCCAAAGCCTTTCTATTATTCCAAATGATATATTACAAATTGCAGTACAACATAGGAGCATTCCTTCGGTCCTTTGACCATGCGAAACGATGAGCCCAATGGCTTGCTTAAATAGCAAAAAATCGAGCAAACCCCAAGAGAGCGAATTTGAGTTTGAGAGGGAGTTTATCCCTTGATTTGGGTGAGTTAGAGGGAGTTGCACTCAAGAAAAATGCCCCACCTCTCAAGAGGTAGGTGCAACCTCTCTTTCAGATCTTCAAAACATGTCGGATGGCCGCCACACAAGTTAGTGCGCCTTCTTCTATGGAGAAAAATGCCCCCTTGATATGGCAAACTCATATTGAATAGATTTGATGTTGAATGCCGATTAGAATCCCCAGTTAACTCTTATTTGATGTTTAGTTAACTTCCCTAAACTTCGAACATGTCTCCGACATCTTTCCACTGATTAAGGAAGTTATCTTTTTCCTTTATTTTCCAATTTTTTGGCCTTTTTCTCCATTTTCAAGTAATATTCAATTTTGGAGAGAAATACTTACTCAAAAACTTAAGAAAGTGGGTCAAGGGTAAAGTGGGTGCTCTGACTGTGAAAACAAGCACCCCCATGGAAAATTCGGGGTTTCGATCTTTATCAGCATCATGATCATCTAGGTTTCATCTGTACATCTATACTGTCTCCATCATCTCTAAACATACTAAAGGTTGTCTTTATGAATTTGTTCTATCCGGATGTCTAAGAGAGAATATTCGGCTAGCTATCTGTCTCTACTGTCGATGGAATACTTCCATGTTAGTTTTTTTACTATAACTCAGTAGGTCCTTCACCATTTTTGTAATGTCTTGGTGAGGACATAGTTTTTTTTTTGTATTTTTCCTAAGTCAACTTTATTTTATAAAAAGTGACTTTATAATAAAGTGAAAGTGACTTTATTAAATAAAGTGAATGTAATAAATGTCATTAAATGATTAAAGTGACATTTAATGTGCATTTAATAAAGACCCTTAGATCTAATTTAATCTTGACCCTTGAAATAAAGTTAGGGTTAGGGGTTTAGTTAGTTAGGGTTTCTAAAGGAGATTTCACCTATTTCATGAAACTTTGGGGAAAAGACAAAGCACATCCAAGGAGAGAAATTTGCAGGGCACGTGGGAGAGAGAGAAGGCATTTCAGAAGAGGAAGAGATCAGATTGCATTGCTAGGGCACAGAAATCGAGGAGAGAGTTTGCAGCACTGTTTTTCCTGGGAAATCCGTACTGTACGGATTGTACAGCAGGCCGTACAGAAGGTACAGGTCATACAGCAGAGATAAAGACTGAAAACCATACTGCTGGCACGTTTCTCAAGGTTCTGTACTTGCTGGTTGTTGGCTGTACAGTGCACAAAGATAGAGGGACAGTTTGGCACGAGTTTTCAAAGTTATTTGCTGAAGAAGAAAGGCTGTACAGCAGGGCCGTACAGCAGCATTTATTGCTGGTATTTATTTCCTGGCTGTTGCATATTTCTCAGTGTATTTTCCAGAATATTCTAGCATGTTATCTTTCTTGTAAATGTCTCTTCTCTCTCTCTCTAATAAAATTTCTCTGGGTTTTACCTCACAGAGGTGAGGGTTTTGCCCTGGGCTTGGCCCTAAATTTCTTATTGTTCTGATGTGTATTTTTATCTTCAGCCAGATTCATTTGGGTGCATGCATGAGTGTTTAAGTTCAAAGTTATCTGTATATTTATTAGTCTGAAATAAATCATAACTCTGATGAACATAAATCTAGTTTGCATGTAAAGTATTTGACTAAATATCACAATGAGAAGTTGATATGTTTTAGTCAGATTTTCTTCATGGTATCAGAGCAAGGTTGCTGAAGATATTTTACATGTTGTGTAGAACATAGAAGAGAGGGTCTTGCAGGTGGTATTCAGTCCAAGCATCATGGCAGCAGCAGGATTGAGGTTCGAGGACAGACTGGATGGAGCCAGTAACTTCAGCCCATGGAAAGAAAGAATCACGATATTATTCAAAGAGCAGGCGTTATGGGATATTGTGGGAGCTACTGCTACTGTTGTAGTTCCCACAGATGCTGTACAGAAAGCTGAGTTTGAGAGAAGGGACATCAAAGCTCAGAAGATTCTCTTTGATTCTATCAAGGATCATGTGATTCCATTTATCTCTGGTAAGGAGTATGTTTCTAGCATGTGGGCTTCCTTGTGTACCTTATATCAGAGCAAGAACCAGAACCAGAAAATGGTTCTTAGAGAGAAGCTGAGAAATACCAAGATGATGGAGACTGATTCAGTGACTGCTTATCTCACCAAGATCACTCAGGTCAGAGATGAACTGGGTGCAGCCGGTGAGAAAGTAGAAGATGAAGAGCTTGTGAGACATGCTCTTAACGGGTTCTCCACTAAATGGCATACCTTTGTAAAAGGGGTGGTGGCTAGAGATAAGCTACCAAACTGGACAAGGTTGTGGGATGACTTTGTCCAAGAAGAATCAAGAGAGGGGATTCTTCAGAGCCATCCGAGTGGAGAAGAAGAGAACGTTGCTCTTGTTGCTGCTGGCAAAGGGAAGAAGAAGAAGGACCTCAGCAAGGTTCGATGTTTTGCTTGTAACACTTTTGGCCACTATGCATCTCAGTGTCCAAACACTGAGAAGAGGAAGAAAAAAGCTTCAGTACTAGAATCTTCAGCTCAGGCTGCTGTAGCAGATTTTGCAAAAACTTTTGAGGAAAATTTTGCACTTGTATCTATAGCATCCAGTATTGGCAGCTGCAGAAGATTCTAAGACATGAATGGCTCATTGACAGTGGAGCAACAAAACATATGACAGACACACTGAGCAAGTTCTTCAATGTCACAGAGATAGGTCCGGGTCACTTTGTTCAGCAAGGAGACACAGTTCGAGCAGTAAGGGGAGTCGGTTCAATCCGACTCAGGTTATTCCTTGGTGAAACCCTAGACTTACATGGGGTTTTGTATGTACCAGAACTGAGAACCAGTTTGATCTCAGTCTCAGCTCTGGAGAGCATGGGTTTCGGAGTACTGTTCAAGAGGGAGCATGTATTCCTGATTCCAGTTGGAGATGTGGATGGCACCATTCTGCTTGGTGGCCAGAAAGAGGATTTATATACATTAAAAGGACCTAATGTATATCAGACATCTGGATGGATTTCAGATTCCAGATCAAAAGGGGAAACTGCAGTGGCGCCAATTATTCAGTTTCCAGAGAACAGTAGTTCTCTTGTGAGTACTGGTAGAAGACTCAACCAGTATGAGGGATTTGAGCAGGAGGATGCTGAAGAAGATGCAGATTCTTACGAAGCATTCAGAGAATGGTCTACAGGTCGCAGATCCAGATTCAGGAGCAAGAGGGAGTTCCAGCAGATGAAAGAGGAAAGTGACATAGATCCTGTTTTGAAGGACCTTCCTCGTTAAGAGGGAGTGTTAGTTTTTTTACTGTAACTCAGTAGGTCCTTCACCGTTTTTGTAATGTCTTGGTGAGGACATAGTTTTTTTTTTGTATTTTTCCTAAGTCAACTTTATTTTATAAAAAGTGACTTTATAATAAAGTGAAAGTGACTTTATTAAATAAAGTGAATGTAATAAATGTCATTAAATGATTAAAGTGACATTTAATGTGCATTTAATAAAGACCCTTAGATCTAATTTAATCTTGACCCTTGAAATAAAGTTAGGGTTAGGGTTTTAGTTAGTTAGGGTTTCTAAAGGAGATTTCACCTACTTAATGAAGCTTTGGGGAAAAGACAAAGCACATCCAAGGAGAGAAATTTTCAGGGCACGTGGGAGAGAGGAAATACTCCACACGTGGGAGAGAGAGAAGGCATTTCAGAAGAGGAAGAGATCAGATTGCATTGCTAGGGCACAGAAATCGAGGAGAGAGTTTGCAGCATTGTTTTTCCTGGGAAATCCGTACTGTACGGATTGTACAGCAGGCCGTACAGAAGGTACAGGTCGTACAGCAGAGATAAAGACTGAAAACCATACTGCTGGCACGTTTCTCAAGGTTCTGTACTTGTTGGTTGTTGGCTGTACAATGCACAGAGATAGAGGGACAGTTTGGCACGAGTTTTCAAAGTTATTTGCTGAAGAAGAAAGGCTATACAGCAGGGCCGTACAGCAGCATTTATTGCTGGTATTTATTTCCTGGCTGTTGCATATTTCTCAGTGTATTTTCCAGAATATTCTAGCATGTTATCTTTCCTGTAAATGTCTCTTCTCTCTCTCTCTAATAAAATTTCTCTGGGTTTTACCTCACAGAGGTGAGGGTTTTGCCCTGGGCTTGGCCCTAAATTTCTTATTGTTCTGATGTGTATTTTTATCTTCAGCCAGATTCATTTGGGTGCATGCATGAGTGTTTAAGTTCAAAATTATCTGTAGAGTTATTAGTCTGAAATAAATCATAACTCTGATGAACATAAATCTAGTTTGCATGTAAAGTATTTGACTAAATATCACAATGAGAAGTTGATATGTTTTAGTTAGATTTTCTTCATCAGTAGAGAACCTTATTTAATGTTTAGTTAACTTCCCTAAACTTCGAACATGTCTCCGACATCTTTCCACTGATTAAGGAAGTTATCTTTTTCCTATTTGATGTTTAGTTAACTTCCCTAAACTTCGAACATGTCTCCGACATCTTTCCACTAATTAAGGAAGTTATCTTTTTCCTTTATTTTCCAATTTTTTGGCCTTTTTCTCCATTTTCAAGTAATATTCAATTTTGGAGAGAAATACTTACTCGAAAACTTAGGAAAGTGGGTCAAGGGTAAAGTGGGTGCTCTGACTGTGAAAACAAGCACCCCCATGGAAAATTCAGGGTTTCGATCTTCATCAGCATCATGATCATCTAGGTTTCATCTGTACATCTATACTGTCTCCATCATCTCTAAACATACTAAAGGTTGTCTCCATAACTTCCTTATTTGATGTTTAGTTAACTTCCCTAAACTTCGAACATGTCTCCGACATCTTTCCACTGATTAAGGAAGTTATCTTTTTCCTTTATTTTCCAATTTTTTGGCATTTTTCTCCATTTTCAAGTAATATTCAATTTTGGAGAGAAATACTTACTCGAAAACTTAGGAAAGTGGGTCAAGGGTAAAGTGGGTGCTCTGACTATGAAAACAAGCACCCCCATGGAAAATTCGGGGTTTCGATCTTCATCAGCATCATGATCATCTAGGTTTCATCTGTACATCTATATTGTCTCCATCATCTCTAAACATACTAAAGGTTGTCTTTATGAATTTGTTCTATCCGGATGTCTAAGAGAGAATATTCAGCTAGCTATCTGTCTCTACTGTCGATGGAATACTTCCATGCCTGGCAAGAGATCCTGGATGAGCACACGTGCACGACCGTCTACTACCGATGCGGCACTCCCATACCTGGCTGAGAACCTGAACGAGTAGAGGTACCTGTGCAATCACACGGCCATCTACTACCTGTCTGACTCATCTGTCGATGGGATTTCTCCCATACCTAGACGAGCAGAGGCACCTGTGTGAACCCGACCATCTACTACCTGTCCCTCTCATCTGCCGATGGGATTTCTCCCATACTTGGGTGAGAACCTGGACGAGCAGAGGTACCTGGGCAAGGGTATAGTGGGTGTCTCTCAGTCATCTCTCCCTCTCAAGGAGGGATACGTTCTCTTCTACTCCAAGTCTTCCGCGAAAGTATTCAAATTTCACCCTGGGAAGAGGCTTGGTGAGAACATTTGCAGTCTGGTCATCTATCGGAATATACTATAGCTCAACCACACCTTTCTGTACCATATCACGTATGAAGTGATACCGAATCTCTATGTGCTTTGACTTGTCATGAAATATAGGATTCACTGACATCTGCACACAACTCTGGTTATCACAGTAAATCACGGTTGGCTCTGGAATTTGGCCAAACAATCCTGCAAGAAGTTTACGAAGCCAAACTGCTTCTCGGGCTGCTGAACTAGCAGCCATATACTCGGCCTCTGCAGTACTGAAGCTACTGAGTTCTGCTTGCGACTGCACCATGAAATAATTGCAGAACCCAGACTAAAACAACATCCTGAAGTACTCTTCCTATCAGTAGAGCATCCGACCCAATCTGAATCTGTAAACCCTTGCAATTTCAAGTCACATTCTGAATCATATCACAAGACCATATCCCATAGTGCCACGTAAGTATCTGAGCACATGTTTTGCAGCAATCCAGTAAATTTGCCTCGGTTCGCACATGAACTAACTGAGTGCATTCACAACAAAACAAATATCTAGTCCAGTGTTCGTCAAATGCATCAAGGACCCTATCAACTGGCGATACATGGAAAGATCAATCAAATTTGAATCTGAAGCAGAATCCCTCAGCTTCTTCAAGTTTGCATCCATCGAAGTAGCTATGAACTTGCAGTCCAACATTCTGAATCTCTTCAATATATCTATGGTGTATTTTCCTTATCCTAGAAAAATCTCTTTCTGCCTCTGACATACTTCTAATCCTAAGAAGTAGTGCATCAATCCAAGATCCTTCATTTTGAACTCAGAGGCGAGTTTCTTCTTACACCATAAGATATGTTAAAATCTGAGCTTTAACTCAGCCCAACACTTAGTAAAACTCTGATATCAGTCTTAAATGTTCATAAAACCAAATATATATCACATGCATGTAAATTTTATGTGTCTGTAAGCTGATATACTGTAACTAAGCAAACTTTGCAGCGGAAAATAACTCAAAATCAGCAGACTGTAATACACATTTAAGACACAGTATTTTGGTCAAATAGACCCTGGAAAAACCCCCTCAACCCCTGGGGGAAAACCAGCATGCAGGAGAAAATTTTATTGAGATTCAAGAAAAATCATACATCAATTTTACAGTAAAAAAATCAACTTATCTTCAACCCAAAAATCTGCCTTGGTTTCCGTGCTATTTTCTTCTCGAAAACTATGCCAAAACCAGTAGCAACTTTGCCCAGATTTCTGTACCAAACCGTACAGCAATAAAAGCAGCCGTACAGCACCTCGATTTTTGTGCCAAACTGTACAAAAATTTAATGCAGCCGTATAGCAATTAATGCAGCTGTACCTTCCTCGATTTCTGTGCAAAATTGATGCAACCGTACAGCAATAAATGCAGCTGTACTTCTCCTCGATTTCTGTGCAAATAAATGCAGGCCGTACCTCTCCTCGATTTCTGTGCAGCAATACACCTCCTCAATTTCTGTGCCAGCATTTAATGCTCCTGTACTCCTCCTCGATTTCTGTGCAAACTGTGAATCTCTCTCTCAGCTGTCCTGAAAATCGAGCCCTCCTCTCAGTCTCTTCAGCAATCTCCTGCAAACGTGTTTCTCACACTTCTCTCCAAGCTCCTCTCTTGGAAATCGAGCCCTCTCCAAGAAATCTCTCTTGAATATGTGCCAAAATGAAATCTCATGTACTTTATTTACCCTATTAGGGTTATTCTCATGACTTCTCACCTTCAACGGTTGAGATTAGATCTTGGCCAAGAGATCTATGGCTGGGATCTAATCTTTCACTCACTTAAATCTCCTAAGTGAACTTTACACGAAATTTTTACTTTTTGAAAAGTCCCATCACCCTAAATATTTAAAAGTACACTTTATGACTTAAAGTCACTTTAAAAACATAATAAAGTGAAACTCACTTTTAAAACATAAAGTCACATCAAAAAGGTACTTTAATAAAAAACACATTTACTAAAGTCACTTAATGAATATAAATGAGACTCCATAGTTAATCACCCCTACACCTAGGCACCTGATGCAGGAGTGCCACCGAGCTATCAAAAACTAACAAGATAAGTTTCTCATTTCCGGTAAGAAACAAGTCGTCAACATATAGTAGCAAAATCAATGGCTCATTATTCACAACCTTGTAGTAAAGGGTCTGCATCACTCTTGGTGAATCCCAGACTCACCAGGAATCCGTCTATCCGTCCATACCAAGCACGAGGTGCTTGATTGAGTCCATATAACGCCTTTTTCTGCTTGCATACGTGAGACTCCTTTCCATGGACAATAAACCCTTCTGGTTGTTCAATATATACTTCTTCCTCAATAATATTATTGAGAAAGGCAGTATTGACATCCATCTGATGCTGTAAGGAAAGTTGACAAAAATTTAGACAACTCATGAAGCTGACATTTAGCCGAGAATCATGGATATCAATTCTGTAATTGGAGCTTACCGAGAATCATTCTTTCTGTCATTAGTGCCGAGTATCATGGAATTTATTTTGTATAGTTACTGCTATAACGTCTGTATATTTCCTAGAATAGAATTGGAGTCTTGTATATATAACTGTCCTGCAGAATCAATAAAATTGAGTTGAATATTTTCCATTCAAAACTCCCTGCATATCTTATTCTCTATATGGTATCAGGAGACCAAAATCTCTAACGAGACCTCGATCCAAATCAACCATGTCTTCCTCAGACAACCCAAACACTCGGCCTCCCTCTTCCACTACCACACCACTCGTTGTTTTCAACATCACCGCCCAAATAAATGAGAAACTCACCCCCTCCACATTTCCCCAGTGGCGTGCCCAATTTGAAGCTCTCCTCATTGGCTATGATCTAATGAACTATGTCATCGATGATTTATTGTGTCCATCATCCGATGGCACTCCTTCCTCCATCTCTCAAAAAACTCACTGGGTTAGACAAGACAAACTCATTCTAAGTGCTATTCTCGCATCTACAACCACCACCATTACCCCCCTCATTGCCACTGCCAAGACCTCTCATGAGGCATGGAAAAAAATTAAACACCATGTATGCAAGCAGATCGCGTACAAGAGCTATGCAACTCAAGGAAGAACTCACCTTGATCCAGCGAGGAAATCGATCGGTTCCAGACTATCTACATGCTGTCAAAGCCTTAGCCGATGAAATCGCGCTCATTGATCACCCGATTTCAGACGACGACCTCACTCTTTATGTTCTCAATGGCTTGGGTCCCGATTTTAGGGAGATTGCTGCTCCCATTTGGGCAAGGGAAAAATCCCTTGTTTTTGAGGAATTACATGATTTGCTCGTGGGGCATGAAAGCTATTTGAGGAGAATGGAAGCTGCGACTCAGCAGCTTGTTGCTTCAGCAAACTTCTCCAGCAAGAGAAACGGCTCGCATGGAGGACAACAGCCGAAAGGCTTTAATCGATCAAATGGGTCTTCAAAGCAACAGACCTCAAACCGTAATTCCCCTAGGCCCAACTCAAACCAGTGCCGTTTCACTCAGCAATCGGGTAAGCCCAACTCAAATCAGCGCCGTTTCTAGCCAAAGTGTCAGTTTTGTGATCAATTGGGCCACACAGCCAAGGCCTGTCCACAGTTGCAGCAAAATGAAGTGACTGTAAACTGTGCTTCTTCTTCTTATGCCAACGAAAATAAATGGCTCATTGATTCGACGGCTTATCACAACATTACTGGTGATCTCACAAATTTATCTATTCACTCTGAATATGATGGAACTGATGAAGTTGTGCTTGGTGATGGTACAGGTTTGGCTGTTTCACACATTGGTTCTCTAGCCTTACATTCACCCCATAAAATTTTTTTCTTGCGTGATACACTTTGTGTTCCCCATATTCACAAGAATTTAATTTCAGTTCATCACTTCACCAAACAAAATAATGTTTTTGTTGAATTTCATCTGTTTTATTTTCTTCTGAAAGAACAGAAAACGGGGGCGATACTACTAAAAGGTGCATGTGAAAATGGCGTCTATGTGTTTCCGAACTCAATGGTGGCTTCATCTTCCAAAATGGTTGCTAATGTGCATGAAAGAACTTCGATTGATGGGTGGCAGAAGCGTCTTGGCCATCCCTCAATTAAAATAGTTCAAAGTCTTGTTAATCATTTTTCTCTTCCGCTTACTTCTAATAAATTGTCATCCTCATGTACTTCTTGTTCTATTAATAAAGCACATCAACAACCATTTCGCTCCAATAGTTTTCAAAGCCATGCTCCTCTTGATATTATTTACACTGATGTTTGGGGCCCCGCACATGCTACTGGTCTTGATGGCTCTTGGTATTATCTTCTTTTTGTTGATCACTACACCAAGTACATGTGGTTTTATCCAATGGTTACAAAATCAAGCGTGTCTAGCATTTTTCCCCAATTTAAACATCTCGTTGAAACACGCTTCAATTCTAAAATTAAAAGCCTGTACTCTGACAATGGTGGTGAATTCATAAGTTTGAAAAAATACTTGTCTCTTCATGTTATTAGTCACTATACCACCGCACCATACACTCCACAACAAAACGGTGTTTCTGAGCGTCAACATCGTCATCTTGTGGAAACTGGTCTTACTCTTCTTCATGATGCTTCCTTACCTCTCTCTTACTGGCCCCATGCATTTCAAACCGCCACATATCTCATAAACCGACAACCCACTCCACTTCTCCAAAACAAGTCCCCTTTTAAGGCCCTTTTTGGACAAAGTCCCAACTATCTAAAATTAAGAAAATTTGGGTGCCTTTGTTATCCTCTTACAAAACCTTACAACACTCACAAATTGCAGCCCAAGTCCATTCCGTGTCTATTTCTTGGCTACTCCCAAACTCAAAATGCATTTAAATGCATGGACCCAACAACTAAGAAATTGTACATCTCACGGCACGTTCTTTTTGATGAAATGAAAAGCCCATTCTTACCCAACAGCCCACTGCCCACCGAAAGCCCTCTTTCACATATGTCATCTTCTTCCTTCATTTCGCAGGGCTCGGGTTCTTCAATTTCTTCTACTGTCCACTCTGTTCCAGCGCTGGTGAACTCCCTTGCACCTTCATCATTGTCGTCAGTGCTCTCGGAAACACAGGCCGCTGCTGCTGCATTACCTACTGATCATGTTTCTGTTCCCATTAATTCATTCCAACCAGAAACTCCCCCTACCCGAACCCATACTATGGTCACACGGTCAATGAACAAAATCTTCAAACCAAAACAGATCCACACAGTTACAAAATATCCTATCCCACCCACTCTTGAACCAACGTGTGTCAGCCAAGCTGTATCGAATCCTCAATGGCGTGAAGCCATGTCCAGTGAGCTCACTGCTCTTATGAGGCATAATACTTGGGACTTAGTTCCCCCACCCAAAAACTGTAATCCAGTGGGATGTAAGTGGGTCTTTCGAATAAAAAGGAAAGCAAATGGCTCAATAGATCGGTTCAAAGCACGGCTTGTTGCAAAGGGGTATAATCAACGTCCTGGACTTGATTATAAAGAAACTTTTAGCCCTGTGGTTAAACCAGCCACTATCCGGTCAGTCTTAAGCATTGTTGTTATAAATGGATGGGAATTAAGACAAATGGATGTTAACAATGCTTTTTTACATGGGAAGTTAACTGAAACTTTGTATATGATGCAACCTCCCGGGTTTAAAGATATGTCCAAAATTGATCATGTATGCAGATTGAGAAAAACCATTTATGGCCTAAAACAAGCCCTAAGGGCTTGGTATTCAGCCTTGAAGAATGCTCTCATGGACCTTGGTTCTCAGAATTCAAGAGTTGATTCTTCCCTGTTCATTTATCGACATGACTCCATTACCTGTTATTTCTTAGTCTATGTCGATGATCTTGTCATTACAGGAAGTTGTAAGAAATTTGTGGTTTCTGTTATTGACAAACTTGGACATCAGTTTTCCTTGAAGGATATGGGTTCACTTCACTTCTTTTTGGGAGTGGAAGTCATACCAACTTCTGCAGGTCTGTTCCTATCTCAACATAAATATATTCGTGAGCTTTTGCAAACCACGAATACGTTGGAGCCAAGGATGTGTCTACACCACTTTCAACTACCACATATCTTCATTTAGTGGATGGCACAGCTGCTGTTGATAGTACTGAGTTTAGGAGAGTGATAGGCAGCTTGCAATATCTCTCTTTGACTCGTCCCGACATTTCATTTGCGGTTAACAAGCTCTCACAATTCTTGCACAAGCCAACTGCCACACAATGGACAGCAACCAAGAGGCTTCTTCGATACCTCAAACATACAATATTTCATGGCATTCAGCTTAAAAAATCTGCAGATTCATGTCTCTCAACTTATAGTGATGCTGACTGGGCTGGAAACATTGATGATCGCACCTCTACTTCAACATATATCACTTTTGTAGGCTCAAATCCAATCTCCTGGAGCTCTAAGAAACAAAGAACCGTTGCCCGTTTCGTCTACGGAAGCGGAATATAGGGCTCTTACAAATGCGGCATCAGAAACTATGTGGCTTCTTGCTTTATTTCAGGACCTTGGTTTTTCTCTCAAGGCGCCACCTTCTCTTCTCTGTGACAATCTTGGAGCAACTCATCTAAGCTTCAATCTGGTGCAACATTCAAGGATGAAACACATTCAAATCAGCCTTCACTTTGTCCGTGATCTAGTTCAGAAAGGGACTCTTCATGTTTGGCATGTACATACCCAAGATCAACTTGCAGATTTACTGACCAAGCCCTTATCAAGGAAACGCACAGAATTTCTAAGGAACAAGATTGGTCTTGCCGATGGAAGCACAATCTTGCGGGGGCGTATAAGGAAAGTTGACAAAAATTTAGACAACTCATGAAGCTGACATTTAGCCGAGAATCATGGATATCAATTCTGTAATTGGAGCTTGCCAAGAATCATTCTTTTTGTCATTAGTGCCAAGTATCATGGAATTTATTTTGTATAGTTACTGCTATAACGTCTGTATATTTCCTAGAATAGAATTGGAGTCTTGTATATATAATTGTCCTGCAGAATCAATAAAATTGAGTTGAATATTTTCCATTCAAAACTCCCTGCATATCTTACTCTCTATAGATGCAACTTCCATCTCATAGCTAAAGCAATAGCAATGATCGATCTGATGGAAGTATATTGAGCCACAGGAGCAAATGTCTCATCATAATCGACTCCCTCTTTATAAAATAACCCTCTGGCAACAAATCTAGCCTTGTATTTTTCAATACTCCCATCTGCTCCATGTATGATTTTGTATAGCCATCTTGAAATTACAACTGACTTCCCCTCAGGTCTCGGTACAATCTCCCACACTTCATTTTTCATGATGGATTGATATTCTTCCACCATGGCATCCTTCCAAACTTGGTGTTTGGATGCATCTTCATAAGTGGTGGGTTCTAAGTCAATGATACGACTCGTCAATGCAACATAACTGGAGAACCTCTGAGGTCTTTTGCTTTCTCGGAAAGTGCCATGTGGAGCTTCATGCCCCTCTTCATCCTGTAAGGTCTGTTGTGCCCATCTAGGTCTTTTCCGACTTATTGTCATATCTTCGGGAATATCAACTGTCGCGACTGAATCAATGGGATCGATGGGTTCATCTTTTCCTGCTAACTCGTTCTGAACTGGAGAGGGTGATGATCTCATCTCCAATTCCTCATCGTCGATGTTCATGTTTGATCCTCTTCCTTTCCTGACAGCCATTTCTTCTTCAAAGGTCACATCCCTGCTAACTTCGATCTGTCTAGATCCTGGGATATAGATTTTGTAGGCCTTTGAAGATTCACTGTATCCCACAAAAGTTCCCTTCTTGCCTGAAGGTTCTAACTTCGTCCTTTCTCCTTGGGCACATGTATGTACACTGGACAACCAAAGATTCGAAGGTGACCCACTTCTGGTTTTACTCCTATAAAGGATTCTTCAGGAGCCATGTTCCTTGCTATCTGTTATGTACATATACAGCTTTCTAGATGCTTCTGCCCATAAGAACATCGGTAGACTCTGGTCATGAATCATGGCTTTGGTTGCCTCCACAATTGTTTTGTCCTTTCTTTCAGCAACCTCGTTTTGTTGGGGATTGTAGGGAACTGTAAGCTCCCTTTTAATTCATGCTTCTCTGCAGAAATCATTGAATTCTGTAGAGGTATATGCACCAGCATTATCTGATCTTAGGACTTTGATCCTCTTTCCTGACAAATTCTCGACTTGTGCTTTGAACTCCTTGAATTTACTGAGTACTTCCTCAGATTCCTTGGTCTTAATAAAGTAGATCCAAGTATTTCCTAAGTAGTCATCAATGAAGGTCACATAGTAATGATATCATCCCAATGAGGCAACTGTCATTGGGCCACACAAGTCGGAGTTTACTAGATCCAAGGTTTCTTTGGATCTATTCTCACTATCAGGGAAGGATTTCTTGGCATTCTTTCCAAGTGCACATCCTCTACATGTTCCATCATAATCTACTTGTAGCACTGGTATACCTGTAACTATGTTCTTAACTGCTGGGAGAGATCTATAATTTAGATGAGCTAGTCTTCTGTGCCATAGCTCACCCATACTTGTAGAGTCATGGACTAGGGCTTGGACTGGTAGAGTGTTCAATCGATACAGGCTCTCCTCTCTCATACCAATTACTTTGGTTGTATCCATGACTGAGTTCTTCCAAGCGAGTACTTTTCCATTTGAAAATGCTACTTTATATCCTTTGTCTTCTAAGCCTGAGATGGAAACAACATTTCTTTTCATACCAGGTACATAGAGCACATCACTTAAGTGTAGAGTATCATTAGTCTCTAGCTAATGGGAGGTAGCCCCAAATCCCTTCACAGTGAAGTTGGCATCATCTCCAAGTACAACAGGGTGATGAGAATCTTTCTCAACTACTTCTGAGAGATTTCCTTTAGATCTCGTCATGTGTCTAGATGCACCACTATCTATGAGCCAAGTATCACTAGTGGTGGGAATCGTACCTGATAAAGCTGATATGAAGAAGAATTATGTACGATCTTCATTCTTCTGTTTCTTGTGATGAAAATGATCTTCCTCTACATCAGCAATGGAAGCTTCATGCTTCCTTTTGTGAGAACTTCGACAACTACTGGCATAATGACCGTATTTCTTGCACCTGTAGCATTGGATTTGAGATAGATCCTTCTTTTGTTTCTTCTGATATGGGGAGGACTTGATCTCTTACCTTGATGCTTGTGGATGTACAACTTCCTTCCCCTTCCCTTGCCTTTCTTGGTATGAGATACGAACGCTTGATTTTCCTCAGGTTGAGTACCATGAAGTCTTTGGCTNTACCTTGATGCTTGTGGATGTACAACTTCCTTCCCCTTCCCTTGCCTTTCTTGGTATGAGATACGAACGCTTGATTTTCCTCAGGTTGAGTACCATGAAGTCTTTGGCATGCTGCAATTATGGTTTCTTCCTGAGTGCATTCTGCCCATCATTTATCAAATTTGGGCAACTTGGTTCGACCACTTATAGTTTGGATGAAAGACTCCCAAGATGGTGGGAGACCATTTAAGGTGATCATGACAAGATCCTTTTCTTCAAGATTGCCTTCACTGGACTTTAGCTTGTCACGGAACTCGGTGATCCTCATGAAATATGAGGCAATATTCTCAGACTTCGTCATCTTCATATTCGACAGTTGATTCCTCAATGTGAGAGTCACATTGATGCTACTGTGTTCAAATAGCTTCTTTAGGGTTTTGAACATCCTTCTCGTCGTCGACTTTTCTAAGATCTGAGGAACTAAGTGATCTCTAACTGAGTCCACTAAAATCCTCCTTGCTTTGGCATCATCCTTTCTCCAGCGAGGTTTGTCTTCTTCGGCTTCTGGTTCTGGGACCTTTGCCTTTACAAACTGTAATAGGTCATTTTCTTCTAGTATAAGAAGAACCCTAGACTTCCAGGGGATGAAATTAGAAGCCGCTTCCAAATGATCTTCAACCTTCAAGCTAATCATCTTGACTACAGATCTAGATCTGAGACCCCAGCAGAGGCTAGGTCAAAAATGAAAGTTGGAGTTTCAGAAAACTGACTCCACAGATAAATGCACCCTAGAGAGGCAAGTTTAGTAGAGGTAGAGTCGAACCAAAACTGTGGAGAAAGTAGGTCAAAACTAGAAACCCTAATTTTTGATGCAACTGTAGAATTAGGTCAAAATTGAAACTTCTCAGAATTGAATTCTGTCTTCACCAAAAGATGCACCCTCCTTAGAGTAAAATTCCCAAGGCTCTTTTTCTACCAAAAGGTTGAGTGAAGACCTTGAAAGATGAAACCCTAGTTTCAACAGGTTGACGACAAAGTTCCGGCAATGGCTTCTTCTAGTACTGCTCTGATACCATGTTAGATGCTCTGATACCATGTTAGATTTTCTTAAAATTATAGCAGCATATCTTAATTGCATATATCAATAGGATCACTAGAAGATAGACAAAGCAGAGAACAATAACACAAGTATTTTTCACCTAGAAAACCCAGCAACCTTCGTCTAGAGATAATAATTCTGAGATCAGAGTACAATTAAGAAAGAAAAGAAAAATATGGAAATGCTTTCCAAAGATTGAAACCCTGAAAACAGTCTTCTTCTGCAGTGTATGCGAACTTCTCTAAGCTGCTGTGTAGCTGCACTCTGTTCACTTGGGTGAGCAATATAACTTTTATTTTATTATTTTAATGTTGGCTTTTCACCCTAAGGATTACATTGTTCTTTCTAGGGTTTGCATGAATGATTACAAGTTTAACTCCCGAAGGAGGACAATAAGAATAGCTTCTAAAGTTGCACAAACTCCAACATCTTCATCATTTGCTATCCATAATGGACCTGATGGTGACCCCATTATAGATTTGTATACTAGCATCACCTAGTACTCAATGATTGGGGAGGTCGTCCTCCTAGGTGACTTTAACACCCATACCAAAGCTATCAAGATTCCTCTCCACAATTGGTCTAAGGAGATGTTTTGCACCCAATGGATAGATCCAGAGCTAGTAGATCTGGACTAGGCGTCTAATGATGCTTTCGGGCCCACTACAACCCACGGTCGACAACTATTGCAGTTGGACGAATCTCAGCAACAACTAATCTTGAATGGCCTTCTTTGTTCTCCATATTCTCACTTCCTCACTTGTCGACCTCATGGTGGAGGCACGACTATAGTCGATTATGTCCTATCTAGCCAAAACATACTCCCCTCTATTCGTCACCTCTCAGTTTCCCCCATCCCTCTTACCGACCATGAGTTCTGTTCACACTTGGATAGGTGTATTATGATGTGAAACATGGAATTAGGTGCAGTGCTCATCCTATTGGCACAAATTTCAAGGCCTTTTGGAGATACGGGTGGTTTTCAACCCTTAGTTTTACTTTTCTACAAATAGTTTTTTCCATTTTATATATATGTGTGTGTGTTTGTGTACAAAGAAATGTATGGGAGGAATTGTATTCTTATCTCCCACACGTGTGATGGTTGGATGCATTCTCTTTGTTGTTGATAATGTAACTTTGGAAGATATTCTTCATTGTATTATTTGTATTATTATTATTGTACTTGGCTTTATTTTTATCATTTACGGTACCTCCTTTTGGGGAGGTTTTCCCTCCGATCGAAGATGTCATTAATGTAATTGGTCATGCAAAAGTCGAGTTAAAACCTTCGTTGTAAGTCAGGGCAATAGTCCCCAAGAGAATAAGTATAAAATATATTTTTGAGTCTCCCTAGGAGAAGTCGGCCCAATAAGGTCTAGAAGTCGACCGTGTTGGACCAAAAGGTCACACAACTAAAGAATATAAATAGGGAGGAACCCTCCCTCATTTGGACACACAGAAAGAGCAAGCAAGTTTGCTCCTAGAGAGAGAAAGACAAGTTCGTTGGTGAAGAAGAAGAAGAAGCATAAGATATCTTGTCTTTGGGTTTTCTATCTCAATCTGACATTGTACTAAGTGACTGTTATCACACATACATTCTGTAGTTGGGCTACCATGATGCAGCATACATACTTGTCTTCTATTCTATTCCAGGCTGTTTTTTCACATGGCGTTAGCATGGATGTTTACAACTTCGGCCAGTTCAAAGCCTTGTTCATCAGATCTTCCTTGCCAAGACTGAGATTCAATGGTCCACTAAGATGCTTTTGGTGATGATCTAGTTCATTGTAGCAGAGCAACAGATCAGAGTTGGTACACACAGTTATAGAGGGGCTTATCAATTGGAGATAGGTATATTTGGTGAGATCAGGTATACACTTCTATGAATTGATTTTTCGCTATGATGTATGTCAAACACCTATGCTTACCAGGTTAGGATGATTATGGTGACCTATGCTTATATCTACTATTGCTTTAACCTGTGTTATGACTAATCAAGGGACTTGATGTGAATATTCTTTCTCATGCCATATACAAATTGTAAACCTTAATGCTAGGTTGGTTCCATTTATCACTTGCCTCGTCTATCCAGTTCATTCATTGTAAACTTACCCTATGACTTAGACTGTTTGAGACTTGTGAGATTGAAGATCTTTTCCCCATTTTGACCTCTATGCATGATGGATCCCATGTTGTTTTCTATCTCGGCTCTGAGTTGTGCAACAAAACTTGCCAAAGCCTTGATCCTTCTGGGCCAGGAGAGCCCGCTGGTGTTGGTTCCTGAGCTTAGGCGAGATGGGTTTTGAAGCCTTGACCTCTCTGGGCGGTTGCCCCCGATGTTTGGTCCTGGCTATGGATTTTCCCCCTAGTTTCCCGAGAAGTTGTCAGCTAAAACTTGAAGCAATATGTCTACCATCATTACATGCAGTATGACCTATATGCTATATATTGTGAACTGCAAGCCTGCAAATGAAATTGCAAACTGTGTCTTTAGACACAAATCAAAAAGGCTATGAAGTGAACTTGTTAAGGACCTCTAAATAAAGCAGTGGATAAACAAATACTAAATCTAAAGACTGTTGGCCATTTGATTGAAATGTAATGATTAAATTCCTCATGGAGCCTACGGGTTTTGATGTGAGATGGAGTAAGGGACAGCCCCTAGGATCTCTTCACTACAGTTTCTTGTATACTCAATACAAGGGTCCTAGAAAAGATCCTCATGGAGCTTGATCTTTAGCTTGGATGTGAGTCGTAGACATGATTGTTAAGGTTGAATGGGCATTTTTCAGATCAACTCATCCACCTGTGAGACACCACCATTCCCTATTGTTCAGTCTATCATGCATATGTCACTTTCGTTGTGTGTATTTGTCAGTATTCAGATAAATCACAAAGTCAAAGTTAGTTAAAAGTCATTACCCTTTGCCTCAACCTTGTTGTCCATCCTCACCCAACAGTAGCACATTGTATACCCTTTGTAAGTATGGCATGGACAAGTAGACTTCCAGAAAAGTTCCAAGATTCTTCAAAAGCGCAAGTATATCTTACTATAATTATTATTTGTCACCATGATTATCAATAATTGATTTAAGTTTGGTTTTGATATGCATTATTGGAGCATTTCTTACCCTGGATGCCTACAAGATCATACTAATACAATATCTCACCTTGATTTTGGGTACTTTGACCTGCTCAACCCAGTTGACCAAGTCAAGCACGGTTGCCAAGGCAGTGACTCAAAAAACATGGTCTATATTTGTTCCAGACATGCCCAGGACCAATATGGCGGTTTCAGTTTTGAGAGTTTGGCCTCGGTTCTCCTGAAAAGTGATTATTATCACTTAATTATTAGCCAAATGATCAAATTTTATTACAGATGGCAGTATGTTGGGTTCTCCTAGAGCAGTACAGTGCTCCGGGGGATATGAGTAGTCACTTATACCATTCTTCTCTGTCTTTAAATCATCTAGATCAGTCAGTTTGCCCCAATTTGCACCCTGGATAGATTTATGGTGGATTTATCATTTCCAGAGATTGCACCAACAAAAATGAACTAGAGAAATCACTGAAAAAAATCGATTTGGCCTCCTGGGTCAAGGAAATGGCTTGGAATTTCGACAGATGATGTGTCTCAGCATACCGGACAATTTCCAGTCAACAGATGTCCGAATTATTTTATTTTGGCTCAACCAGTGAGGAAATTTCCCCCCAAGGGGCGCCCCTTCTACTTGGTTAATGATGTATTGTATTGTTATATCATATGATTTGAAGTTGTAAAGGGCCTAGGGTGAATTAAGCCCCTAGTGACCCCCTCTTGTGTATTATTATGTCACACTTATTGTTATATCGCGACTTTCACCTAGGATAGGCATCCTTGAGCAAAGTGCACCCCCTTGGTTGACTCAGTCACTTGATCCATGTATTGATCTTCGTATTTTTTATCTCCACTGTCGAAAATGTCTTAATCTCGACCATCGGATGATAGTTCGTTAGAATGTGGGCACACTCTCAAACTATTTAAGAGAGGTGACCTACCCCCCATTGCACTCATGTGCTTTGGCATCGGAATTTGAATAGAAAGATTTTGTCTAGGACTACACACATGTTTCTTGCTTGTTGAATGAATGAGTTGATGACTGGCACTGCTTTTCTTCTGCACTAAGATCAATCCAACATAGTTTTTGTATCATTCCTTGTTCCCATTTTACCTGCAGGTTGAAGGAGGCGATTCTAACAGAGGCGCATTGGTGGTGGGACTCACTATGTTGCCGTAACTCGGTTTTGGTTATCAGGGAGTTGCAAATTCTATATGATTTATTTTCCCTGTACTTCTTTTAGCTTGCATTTCCTGTTCATTTGCCATAGTGATTGATTTTCCTTGGTGTGACAGGTACAACAAGGGCGCCAGGGGCACTGGCAAAAGAAGCACTTCATCAAAATATTGCTCGGAATTGTTATTTGATCTCAAGAAAGGCATTCTTCATCATCCAGGAGGTCATCAACAATGATTCGGGTGCGTTTCTCAAGTAAGTTCTTCTCCATTTAATTTTCTCATGCATTGCCCATCACTGCTTTCATTGAAAACTCTCATTTAGAAATAGGAAAAATCACCGGACCAATTTGCACCGAGAATTGGCAAATTTGGCGATTTGGGTTTTGTCTGACATACCGAAAAACACCCTCTCCCTCAAAAACGTCAAGCTTGGACTCCTCTTCCCATCTCCAGGCACTGGTTTCAGTTTGGGAGAAAACGTCCTTCCTTAAGCAGTCAGCGAGTTTCCCCCTGCTTTTTGTCTAACTTCACTTGGGTCTTTTTCACTGTCAAATCATTCATCCAAGTTAGTGTGCAGGAAGCCGTAATTGTCAATATCAACTATGTCCTAGGGATTTCTCAATTATCTACTTAAACCCCCCCAGGGCTCGGGTTTGATCAATTGAGTCGACATACTAAATACTAGATCTGATTCAAATCTCTGTAAGCAACCTGATATTATCACTTGAGTAGCATTTCCATTCTAGAATAACCACCCCACTCAACTATCCTAATTTGTGGCTCATCCTTAAATCTAGGGTTTCAGACACTCACCTTACGAATTCTCCAACAGGAGTCTCATCTGGTGATTTGTCTTGGGTATTTCCTTTCAGGATTGATTCGGGTTTTCCCCTTTGTCACTTGGGCTTCACCAGTGGCATAAAGAGAAGGAATCCCTAACCGACGTGACAACCATCTGTTTCTGGTGGTTAGGGTTTTCGTAGATTGCGGCTTTGGTTGCATGTTCCCTCTTGCATCCAATATTAGATTCATTTATCGGGGCAACTACAAGATCCGTGATAACAGTGACGAATCTATACAAGAGAAGTTGTTGGGTTTTCTCCCTTGTGGTTTCCTAGGATGAAATCTTTGTGTCTTTCTTTTATGTTGTGCGTGTCTATCTTTCAGTGATCCTATTGCATAAGATTAAAAATCTAATATTTGAATTTAAGTGCAATCTCTAACATGCTATTAGAGCCACTCTGAAAGAAGGCACTGTGCAACCCTAACACTACTACTATTGCAACTGACGAAGATTAGGGTTTCATGCTTCAAAACCCTAGAAGGCAAAATTTGGTCATCTTAGCATTTTCACTATAAATAGACCTTGGTGAAGGCTCGAGAGTTGAAACTTGGACAAGCCAAAGATGAAATCTTAATGTAGCGTGTGTGTGAGTTTCAACCTCAGATTCACCATACTTTAGGAGTTATGATCCCTCCAAAATAGGGTTTTAGCCTCTCCAGAATTCAGTCTTAAACGGGTGACCTAGGGAGAATTGCTATATCTTGGGCTAGGAAGATCCAAATCGAATTTCGTCAGATGTTGCAGATATGGAACAGACTGTAGTTTCTGTACTGCGAATTTCAAACCCTGAAGTTGAAACAGTGACACGTGGAAGTCCGTACAAGTTCACTATACTAAACCAGTGCACAAACATGTCACTTTGGGAAACTTAGCATAAGTTCCACTTGGTGAATCCAATCTTGCTCTAACCTGTGGGGTTGGAAGAAGATAGATTAGGATATCCCAGGATGAAGTTTCAGACCTTGAGAAGCAGGAATTTCGGAGATACCCCAGAATTAATACCAAAGAAATCTGTAGAAGAAATCGAAGAAACTAGGGCATCATATATTTGCAGCTCTATCCACAATTTTGGGAAAAGGAGTATACTGCTTATCTCGCCTTGAGGAGGTGCATCTTTCTATCCATTCAAATATGAAAGTCACCTAAGTTGAAAAATTAGGGTTTCTCTATCAAACCCTAGGTCCACCAAAAGCAGTCTTCCAAAAAAGAATTGAAGCAAGCATCAAGTTGAAGCACTCTCATTGGTAAGTTCTATTCTCTCTAATTCCATTTGAAGTTCTCACTTTATCATGATGACAAACAGTACCAAGTTTGAGGACAAGCTTGAAGAAGCCAAGAACTTTCGAGCATGGAAGTATAGAGTGCTTCTCATACTAGAAGAGCATGACTTGGAAGATTATGTCAAAGAAGAAGTTGTAGATCCAGAGGGAGATGAGGACAAAGCAAGCATAAGAAGAACTTGATCAAATCCAAGAGAATTATTTCCATCCCCATAAAAGACCATTTGAGCTCATATGTACTCTCTTTGAAAAATCCCAAGGAGATGTTCAATGCATTGAACCAGTCACAAAGAGAACAAGGGAAGATTCCTCAAGTGATGAGGAATATGTACTTTGATCTAGAAGTATTCAACCCATGATGAAGAATAAATTAGCATTGGATAAGAAGAGATGCAGTTGTGATTGATCAAGAAGAAGGGACACTCATAAATATGATGTAGAAGACTTGCTCAACACTCTCGATCATGAGCAAGACAAACATAGGCCCTCAGAATCAGATAATGGAGAAAAGCACACTGTCAGAGACTCCAGTTATTCTTGCAAGGAGACAAAGATCAAGACGGAGTCTACCAAACAAACAAAGACAAGTGTTTAAATTGTCATTTCCTATATATCTAGTTACTTAAATAATATTGTTCAGTTATGTACATATTTATGTTCATAGATTTAGGAAATGTATTATGCATGCTAGAGTGTTTACATTCATGAACAGTATACTACTAATATGCATGTGATGGGTAAGTAGCCTATGGTGCTATCCAACATTCCATTGCTACTAATCTAGAATGAAACCTCTTTGCTGACATGTTGGGAGTAGTGCACAATCTTAATAATGTTATGGTAGAGATGGAAGCCATCTAGAAAGTTACCATATGTGTACAAGATATGGATAACTGTTGTCTTGTAGCATTGGCTAAGATAGTTGTAAGACTGTGTGACATATGTCATTATGCATAAAGATTTGTTATTATGTTTTGAAAAAATTATGAAATGTCTCTAATCATGCAACTGAATTTTACTTGTAGGAAATATCGTGTACAATCACCTACAAGAAAAGAAGGATGAGACTTGTTCTGAAGAACAAGTGACGACGGTTTAGCCATAACGCTCAAAGAAGATTCACTCCAAAAAAGCACAAGAAGACGAACCTGAAGCTCCCAGGGTGAGAGACAACGTGACAGAAGAAAGAGCTTCAGAAGAATATGAGAATCATGATATGACCAAGCCACTAAGACCTATAGATTCAGCTCGAGAGGTGAACACATACAAGAGAAGATCAACTAGGACACAAGAAAAGCAATCCAAGATGCAGAGAGATCCTTCTAGCTATAAAGAAGCAACGGAGAAGAAAGAATGGAAGGATGCTATAATACAAAGCAAGGTTTGTGGCTTCTCTCAAAAAGAGGAAGTCGATTATGGCGAGACATTTGCTCCATTGACCAAACACACTTCTTCAGTGAAGCAAAAGTGCATACAACTTCCAGAACTAGGGACTCTCTACAGAAAACCACATGTGCGCAAATTGAAAAAGGCCTTGTACGAGCTCAGAAGGCACCCATGGGATAGCTCATACAATTACATGACGAGGTTGAGGATCACCAAGAGTGATGGAGATCTCAACCTTTGCTACAAGGTTGAAGATGGAAGTCGATAGAGGACGAGAAGCTCATAGATGGGTGCAAGAGGAATTTTCAACAAAGTTCGAGATGGAGTATCGTGTTATCCAGTGACCTTGAGAGATGACATAGATGAATACATAGAAGATCAGTAGCATAGGAGGCTACCTATCACTCTAGTGCAAAATTTCCTGATATGCAGAGGGAGGATGATGCTCCGTGTTGCCGCCTTTCGCACACATGGGGGGGAACGTGGCAGAAATATTCAAGCCACTGAGTGTGTCCTTGGGGGCAAGTCTCGAGTCAAGGATGTCACCTTGTTCGTGAATCCTCCATTTAGGCCAACTCTTAATCGAAGCCAAGGGGGGTAGACCCTATAAGTTTCTAAGGTTGTTAAGGCTTAGTGTGATGATGAATAAGTTACTTAGGAGTTTGATGAAAAACACTCTAATAAAAGTCGGGTTAGAAGTTCATTTTTGGCGTGGGGGTGCTCGTTTTCACACTTGGAGCGTCTTCTTTAACTCAAAGGCCACTTTTCCTATGTTTTGGGCGGCTAAAACATCCTGGAAGGCATTATTTAGCTAATGAAGCATCGAATTGGTATTTTAATGCTAAAGGAGCATCAATCTAGCACTAAAGTCAAAATTTAAAAAGGTCAAAATTGATTTGTTTAATGGGTGGAATGACATGGCATCGGTCCCCCATAAGCATGCGACCCTCTCAAAATGTTAAATCCTTTTAAAACTTTGGTTTTAATTTGGTAGTGGTGAATATTTTATTTAAGTGGTGACGTCAACCATGAGGGGAAAGCACCCAACCCAAGTCAAAGGTTGCGATAGCTTATGTGGTGGACCCCCTCGTTCATGTTTATGTTTTTGAACTTTGGAAATGTTATAATGTTTGGTAATATATCATATGGAAGGAAATCGCATGCGAATTGGTGGTTGAAAACTCACGCATGAGGAAGAGGGAGATGCTAACCTCATGAGGTAGTGAATGGTTGGGTGTGTGTTGGCACTTAATGGATGGCTTGGTGGAGTTAGGTGAGTGAGGTGTCATCCTCCTCTCCAGTTCCACTCCACTTCAAGTCACTTCAACTCAGTTAGAATATCTCTCAACTAAACTCCCTCTGCCAGTGTTAGATGCACCCACTTGCTCCTGCTCTGGCTATAAATAAAGCATGATCCTCTCCATTGAAGCTAGTTAGAGTTGCTTCGAAAGGCTTGCCATTGTAATATTGTTGCTTTATTTTTCATTGTGAATAAAGAAAAGCTTTGGAGGCTAGATGGTGTAAGGCATTCGGTTGGATGAATATTGTTGCTTATGCTTGAGGTAATCTGTATCTGGGGTATTTTTTCCTTGCTTGATTTGTGAATCTAACCTTGTTAAGATTGCTCCCAATCTAAAGGAAAGAGTCTTTAAATAAGTTTATTTATAGATTCTATTGTTCATATGTATGTAAAGATCAAGATCTGGCATTTTCATTAAGTTTATTATCATGTCGCTCTAGTCTTTTATATGTATATCATTAGATCTCACAAATCTCTCTGCAAGTTTTATTTATCCTTCTTACAGGTTACCGTGGAAAAGGCTTTGAACAAGTTTGTTTCTTATCATCTTCACATTTTCACTTAGCATAGTCCAACTGCTTCCACCGATAGCTCTTTGGTTGATCTTCATAGCTACAAGTTTGTCCTATGCTCTATCTCCTTTTAAAATTTAAAATCTACTTGGTTACTTGGTTCATAGCTTTTACTTTTTAGATCTATCATCTTAGAGTGAAATTTGTCAAAGATCTATCTTCTAAAAGCTCATAGTCTAGATCTAAAAGTTTTGTACAAAAGATTCATCTTTCGTTGAATAGATCTAGATAAATCTACTTTCCTTTGCAAGCAAATTTGAAGCGTATTCTTAACTTGTCATTTGAAAGTACTTTGCCTAAATTTTAAAGTTGAATCTTGCATCTAAGCGCACATTGTATCGGCTGCCCAAAAGGCAAGCCAAGATCCCAAGGAATGCTTGCTTTCCTTGGTCATGTCTTTGCATTTTTTTATCATTCTTTCACTTCGATTTTTTTAGAAATTTTTTTAGATGTTCAAAAACACTCTTAAAGTGTTTTTGAGCATCTTTTGGATTTAATAACTCGCTGGTTTTTAGCAGGTACATCAAAAAAGAGAAGGAGGTGCTGCCTCATTTTGAGAGATTTAAGCCATTCAAGGCTTCTTAGAGCTCCCCATTCTAGTATTGGTCATTTTTTTACCTATTGTAAGCCTTTGGATCCCATATAACAAAGACCAAAGAGCATTTCTCTTTCAACTTTTTTGTAAACCACTTAATAAAGTTTCAGAGTAGGCTCTTCAGAGCCCACTCCCCATCCCCCTAGGGGGATTTGCGCCGGTGTCAATTTTCATGATTTTCTTGTTTTAGTTTAGTTTTTGTTTGCAAATTAGTATACTTTGATAAGGGTTCACTTTTGTTATATCATCCATTTGTCAAAGTAATACATATACTAATCCCACAACCTCTCAAGTTACCCGAAAGGGGAAAGAGATGCATGGTAGGACTAATTAGAAAACTTTTGCTTATATTTTGCATTGTTTTTATTCTTTAAAATGAACGCCTCCTTGCTTTCCCGATTGAGGACCATTTGGACCGAAAGAGATTCTTGGAGGTTTTATTTATTTTTAATAAACAAACTTAGTGATTAAAATCCTTAAAACTTTACCAAGACTCCGTTGTGTATGCTCTGCACCGCTACGGATCTACCGAACAATTGCTTGTATCAAAAGCAACGTGGGTGACTAGTTTAATTATGATCATTTTTAAATTAACCTCCCAAGGAGAAAATCCAACGCTTCGATTTAATCCATTGCGGGGAAAGTTCACAGAGGAAGCGAGAACAACTCGGTAGTGACCTTGGGACACCGTCAGGCTACACTATTGTTGGTGTAGTGTTGGACACTTCTCAGAGAGTCCGATCCAGCCCACATATTCCTCGCGTGGAACCGCATCAAATAAGGGTTTTGGACATAATCCTTGTACCTCCACGTATATTTTGAGTTCCCCTCCCCATAATCGAATTCACTCATCTTCCACAATAATTTAAAACTTACCAAGAGACAATTGCAAAACATCTACTTCAGCATTTCAGCACATATAAATTTCACGACTCCATTTTAATTCAGCACTGGTCTTTATATTGTATCCACATAAATCTCACTCGGATAATTATGTGTTGAATGAATCCTATATAAAGCTTTTGTGCTATTTATGTTGTTGTAATCGATTCATCTTACAAATCTCTTATTCTATTATTGTTGTTTAAAAACTCCTAAAAAACTCACTCATTTAAACCATTACCACAAAAGCCTAATCAGCCTTAGCAACTCTTAGGGTCTACCCCCCTTGGCTTCATTAGGAGTTGGCCTTAACGGAGGAGTCAAGAACAAGGTGGCAGCCTTGACTCGAGACTTGCCCCCAAGGACACACAGAGGGGATTGAAGATTTCTGCCACGTTCCTCCCCAGGTGTGTGAAAGGAGGCAACACTCTGCTTCAAAGGGAGTGACTACAGTAGATCTCAGAATTCGAGAATCTTGACATGATTCTTAGCATTAGAGGTGTGGCAGAATCCAAAGGAGATTTTCCTTATCCAAGGAAAATATGCGGCCGGGATCTTGTAGCGGTTCGAGACATTGGATTCCAAGGCTATAGCTACACCCATGGCATTAAACTTGAAGTTGTGTCATCCTACTTCAGAGACAGTTGATGCCACAATCTATAGGCAAATGACTGGTTTGTTGATGTACTTGACAAACACGAGGCCGGATATATGTTTTGCGGTAAACACTTTGAGCCAGTGCATGGGGGAGCTAAGACGTGTTCACATGGTTGCAACAAAGCGTGCTGAGGTACCTGAAAAGTACGATCAAGTATGGCCTCAAATATGCGAGAGATCAGAGGATCTGCCTGCAGGGATATGTTGACTACGATTGGGATGGTAGTGCTACAGATAGGAAGAGCGCTTCAGGGTGTTGCTTCAGCTTGAGATCTAGCCTGATTTCTTGGTGCAGCAAGAAGTAAATGAGTGTAACACTTATTCAGCTCCTTGTGTGACCGCTTGATGTTGAGTTAGAGATGACTTGTATATTTCACGACAAGTCAGCGCACATCAAGATCTGATATCACTATATATGGGATATGGTGCAGAGAGGAGCAGCGAAACTCTAGTATGAGGCGACATACGAGCAAATAGCCGATGTGTTGACCAAGTCGTTAGCGAGAGTAACGTATGAGTACTTCAGATAGAAGCTTGGTGCAGTGAAGCACGACCCAGACAGTACTCGCGAGTGGCGCCGAGTCGGCTGCTGGGACGAGCACTGGCCCAAGACTTAGCCACTGACTCGCGACTCAGTGAAATTCGGTGAACTCGCAGTTAAGCGTCAGACTCGATAAATACTCGCCGGAGTCTGTCCGTAATGGGAAAAAAAAAAAAAACCAGGAAATTTAGTGTGTACAGCGCGATTTTTTGGAGGGAAACTAACATCGTGGAAGCTATAAAATAAGCACGCCGACGTAGCTTCATTCACCATTCGCCATTTTCGTTTTCTGAGTGTGGAGTATCAGCCGTTTTCTGACTGTGTATTTTCGTTTTGTTGACTCCCGAGTCTCTTTCATTGTCTGAGTGTGGACTCTGGAGTCTCACATGGAGGCAGTGGCAAGGGTTGAATCGCTATTCACTAAAGGAAGACGAAAGGCTGCTGAAGAAGGGTCACTGGTGGAGTCACGCTGCTCGTCGTCTCGCTATTGAAGGAGTCACGCTGCTCAGTGCTCGCCATCAACCTTCAACCACCACGCCAGCATCCACCAAGTTAGCAATTTGCTTATGATTACGATTTTTTTTAATTCAATTTTAGTTTCTGATTTTTTGTTAGTTTTATTTTTTTAGTTTACGATTTCATTTTTGTTTCATTTTTTTATTTTAGTATGTTTCATTTTAGTTTAGACTTTTAGTTTCATTTTAGTTTTTAACTTTTTTATCAGTTTTTTAGTTTTATGTTTCATTTTAGTTTTTAACTTTTTTATCAGTTTTTTAGTTTTAGTTTAATTTTAGTTTTTTATCAGTTTTTTAAGTTTTAGTTTCATTTTAGTTTTTTATCAGTTTTTTAGTTTTAGTTTCATTTTAGTTTTTTATCAGTTTTTTATTTTAGTTTCATTTTTTTTATTTTAGTTTATTTTTATAAAACTTTAAGTGTTTTTATCAGTTTTTAATTAAATGTTTTTATTGTTATCAGTTTTCAATTTTTTATCAGTTTTTTTTTTAATTAAATGTTCCTTGTGCCTGTGTGGCCGAGTATCTCGGCCCACAGGCTTGTGTGGCTGAAATACTCAACCACAGGGCATACATATTACAAATTTGTAATATGTATGCCCTGTGGTTGAGTATCTCAGCCACACAGGCCTGTGGGCTAATTTAATATTAAATTTTAAACATTAATATTATAAATATAAACTTAATTTTTTTATAATTTCTTGTATAAATGTTTTTATAAGTTTCTAAAGGAAGTAGATTCACATGAAGGGTTTCAAATGTTTATAAGTTTAGTAAACTGTATGAAGAAATGACATGAAAGGAGAGAATACTAGTAACTCTTTTATATTTTATTTTATTGAATTAATGTTACATATAAAGGCCATCAAACTCAACCAACTTATAATCCAAGGCTTTTATTGTTTTCAAATACAAATAGTCAATTTTTTTATTGTTTACATTTTTTTATTATTGTACAACATTTAATGTTTTTGCAATTCAGATTCCATGGCACCTAAAGCCAAGGCTAGAAGGCCTCCTGATTCAGCGTGGCAATATTGTGTGCGGGTGAATCCCGATGATAACCATAGGGTCATTTGCAATTTCTGCTCAACCCATATGTCTGGGGGCATAAATAGGTTGAAATACCACCTTGCAAGAATTTCTTGCAAAGATGTCGTGGTTTATGACAAATGCCCTAATGAAGTCACAGCTAAAATGGCATCTGCTCTGGATGCCATTAGAGAACAAAGTGAAAAGAGGGCAAGATACAAGTTTGAAACTTCCATGATAGGTAGAGATTCAATGGGACCACCACCAAATTCAAGTACAGGAGTGTCCTCCACATCAACTATTGCGGCTAAGAGAAGTATAACTTCTTCGTTCTTCCTTCCTCGTACAACTCCGGGATCTCAACCTTCCTTGGAGAGCTTCAATGAAAAGAAGAGAAAGGAGGCTGACATGGCAATGAGGAGGTTTTGGTACCATAACAGCCTTTCATTTAACTATGCAAAGTCATATTTTTATCAGCCCATGGTTAATGCCATTGCAGCTGCTGGCCCTGGATACAAAGCCCCCTCTTATAATGCACTTAGGGAGAAAGAGCTTGATGAGGAGCTCGAGTGTGTTAAGGAACAATTGGAGACCATTAAAAATTCATGGAAGTTTACAGGTTGCACAATTTTGTCTGATGGGTGGACAAATCAAAGGGGCAGAACAATCATTAATTTTGTTATAGCTTGCCCTAAAGGAACCATGTTCCTAAAATCCATTGATGCATCCTCACATGTAAAGGATGCACATCTGATTTTTTCATTGTTAGCTGATGTTGTGGAAGAAGTTGGGGTGGCAAATGTTGTCCAGGTAGTCACAGACAACGCTGCAAATTATGTGGCAGCCGGAAGGTTGCTTTCTGCAAAATACCCCACCATCTTTTGGACTCCATGTGTTTCCCATTGCATAGACTTGATGTTGGAGGACATCGGGAAGATGGAATGGGTGCAAGCTGTTGTGCAAGAGTGCAAACAAATAACCAAGTATATCTATAACCATACTTGGGTCTTGAGCTTTATGAGGGAATACACACAGGGTGAACTCAGTCGCCCTGTTGTCACACGGTTTGCCACAACCTTTCTTTCCCTCCAAAGCCTTTTGAATGAGTACCAAGCTTTGAGACGGATGTTTTGTAGCCAGGAATGGATACATTGGAAATATGGCACAAAACCAGATGCAGTTATTGTGAAGCTGTCTCTCTTAGGAGATGGTTTGTGGGAGAAAGTCTTTGAAAATGTCAGCTTCACTGAGCCACTTGTAAAAGTCTTGAGGATCATGGATGGAGAGAAACCTACAATGGGATACATCTATGAGGGCATGGATAGGGCCAAAGAGTCCATCAAGGCTTTCTATAAGGGGAATTCATCAAAATATCTCCCTATATGGCAGATTATTGATTCCAGGTGGGACAGGCAGCTACATTCACCATTGCATGCTACGGGAGCATATCTCTATCCGAGCTTATTCTATAATCCAGAACCTAGCATTCAAGGTGATCTTCAGGTGATGAGAGGTACAATGTTATGCATTGAGAAGATGTTCTCGGATCCAGAAATTCAAGACAAAATCAACTTGCAACATGATATGTACAAAGAAGCATCTGGCATGTTTGGATTCAGCTCAACCCAACGACTCAAAGACAAGAAAATGCCATGTAAGATTCAATTTGTAAAAACTAAATTGTTATAACTTTGAAGTTATATCTTACGTTTAAATTTGCTAGTTATCTTTTTCAATTTTGGCATTGCAAAACTTGTAATTTTTTATGTTTTTAATTTTTGCAGCCAATTGGTGGATAGATTGTGGCTCTAAAGCACCACAATTACAAGAATTTGCTATCAAAGTTTTAAGTCAACCCTGCAGTGCTTTAAGTTGTGAGCGCAATTGGTCGGTATTTGAGCACATCCACAGCAAAAAGAGGAACAGGTTGGAGCATGAGAGGTTGGAGAAGTTGGTTTTCATCTACTACAACCTTCGAATGCTCACAAAACAAATGCAGCCGAAGGACCTAGATGCAATTTTATTGGATGATATTGATTTAGAGTCTGAGTAGGTTGTGGAGGAGGAGTTCCCTGATGATTTGAGTTGGCTCGATGAAGAGACTTAAGATCCCTCTAGTTTGCCATATTCTCAAATGGAAACTCCAAATATACCTGCTTCATAGTTGCTTCAATCTGCCGATGTTCGCACTAGCTCCTCGAGGGCATATTTTAGGCGTACTCGTAGTAAGGCATGACACTCAAGTACATGGAAACATTGTCTATTTTGGTTTTCTATTTCTGTTATGAGACTGAATTTTGAACTTGCTGCCATTTCTGATTTTTAAATTACTATGGTATATCATTTATGGAATATGGTTTATGGTTATGGTTTATGGTTATCGTTTATAACTTTATGGTTATGGCTTATGCTTTATGGTTTATGAATCTATGATCACTATTTAAATTTTTGCATACAAAATTTATGAGATAATGTGCCATATTTAAATTTTTTCCTAGTTGTCGAGTCCTGTCGAGTGTGTCCCGAGTCTTTCCCGAGTCGGCGAGTCATATGGCAACCGAGTCTTTGTCGAGTCCGAGTCATGCAACATTGGCTTGGTGTTATCCAAATCAATATTCCTCGAAAGAGGGAGTGATGTGATATGTCCGAAAGACGTAGGTGCACCAAGGTTGTATTTGCATGGACGAAGACGCAGGTGGTCCGAAAGGACGTAATGCATCTAGGATGCTCCTAGGCTATATTTCCATGTATGAAGACGATTGTGGTCCATGGGTCATAAAGCATCTGGGATGTGCCTGGGTTGTATCTGCATGGACAAAGACGCAGGTGGTCTGAAAGGATGCTCTTAGGCTATATCTCCAGGTACGAAGACACAGGTTGACCGAGAGAGAGTTGTCATAAAGCATCTGGGATGCGCCTGGGTTGTATCTACATGGACAAAGACACAGGTGGTCTGAAAGGACGCTCTTGGGTTATATCTCCATGTACAAAGACAGAGGTTGACTGAGAGAGAAATACATCTGGGAAGTACCCACTGGGTGGGACATAGATGTTCTTGGGCTATACCCGCTAGGTGGGAGATGCAGGTTGACTGAGAGAGAGACGTAATACATCTGGGTTGTATCCACTAGGTGAAAGGCGCAGATTTTCCTGGGTTGTACCCACTGGGTGGGAGACACAGGTTTTCTGGTAAACATGGGATATGCACCTAAGCTACTCTCCATATGGGCGATGTCGTGTATGCTCTTGGGATGATCTCTACAATGTGGAAGACGCAACTGTAGGAGACGCAAGTTATTGCTTGGGCAATGTAAAATGAGGACCTGGGATGTACCTACTTGATGGATTGCTCGTAGAGACGTATAAATTCAAGAAATGTCACTAGCCAATGGTCGACGAGATGAGAGTTGTTGTAGCAGTGATGATGATCCAACAATGATGATGATGTCCAAAGATTGTGTACAGTTGAGGTCATGACGGGTCGGAAGAATACCTTCCTTATTAAGAGGGAGTGTTGTTGATAATGTAACTTCGGAAGATATTCTTCATTATATTATTTGTATTATTATTATTGTACTTGGTTGTATTTTTATTATTTGTATTATTATTATTGTGTTGTTGATAATGTAACTTCGGAAGATATTCTTCATTGTATTATTTGTATTATTATTATTGTACTAGGTTGTACCTCCTTTTGGGGATGTTTCCCTCCGATCAGAGATGTCATTAATGTAATTGGTCATGTAAAAGTCGAGGTAAAACCTCTCTTGTAAGTCGGGGCAATAGTCCCCAAGAGAATAAGTATAAAATGTATTTTTTTGAGTTTCCGTAGGAGAAGTCGGCCCAGAAAGATCTAGAAGTTGGCCATGTTGGACCAAAAGGTCACACAACTAAAGAATATAAATAGGGAGGCGCCCTCCCTCATTTGAACACACAAAAAGTGCAAGCAAGTTTGCTCCTAGAGTGAGAAAGACAAGTTCGTTGGTGAAGAAGAAGAAGAAGCAGCAGAAGACATCTTATCTTTGGGTTTTCTATCTCGGTCTAACATTGTACTAAGTGACAAATCTATACATAAGAAGTTGTTAGGTTTTCTCCCTTGTGGATTCCCAGGATAAAATCTTTGTGTTGTGCTTGTCTATCTTTCAATGATCCTATTGCATTATATTAAAGATCTAATATATTTGAATTAAAGTGCAAATTCTAACACTCCTTGGACATGGTGGCTTGGTTTGTAGTTGTGATGGTATTCTCCCATAGTATTGCCTTCTACCCATGGTACTTCATTAATGGAGAGCATTTACTACTTAGTATTTATTCATCTTCTCAGTTGACCTCATGTGTCAAGATGTTGGCACAGTTCTCTAGGTCACCCTTGTCTTCTACACGTGGTTTTGGATAATCGACACATGGTTTTGCAAATCGGTTGATAGTTATTGGGCTCATGGTTTGAAGAAATGTAATTGTTTATGAATTTAATCACCTTTACACATTTATCTAGGGTGTGTTACCAACTTACCAACTAAGTTGTACTTAGTTGGACTTTCAAGTGAACAAGAAAAGTTTGAACATCTCCTATGTTCATCATCATTGTTCTGAAGTCTATCAAGCCTTTCATGGCCCTTTTTTCATTCTATTGACATGTTCATACCCCACAGCGATTTGCAATAAAGTGTCATAGCATGATGACTTTTTTCCTATGTTGCATGGGTAGCCGTCCCCAGGGGTTGGGTTCGTGTCCTCGTCTCGGGTACTGTCCCCAAGTCTCGGAAACCGGGTGGGGGACCTCACAAACGTCCCCTGAAGTCCCCATCGAAGTCCCCGAGTACCAGAAATCTTTTGACAAAAAACATGAAACATCGCTTGTTTTGGGGACCTCGTCCCCAAATTTTGGGGACTTCTAGGAAACTTCTGTGTGAAAATTTTTATTAAAAAATTATAAATTTTTTTCCTTTTATGAAGAGGGACGGGGTGGGCATGGGTCCCCGTACCCTCTTAACACCATGCAGGCCTTTCCACTCTCCCAACGCACACTTTGACTTCAATCGAAGACTGCGACGACAAAGAGAGGAGAGACTGCAAAAAAAAAAATTAATTTGATTAGAGACCAATTTTCTCTAATCTTTTGAACATTTTTTCCTTGTAAATTGATGTCAAAGTTCAACCACTAATGAATGATTCCAAACAATGATACAACCATGACCATTGTGTCTCAGCTGTAGCCCAAATAAAACAATCTAAACTTCCAAATGTCATCAATGTACAAAGCATTCCACGAAATATCTTTTAGAATATAATTAGAGAGCAGATGTCTCTAATTTTTTGCACATTTACTTTGAATCCTTTACTTATAAATTGATATCAAAGTTCATCCACTAATGACTGATGCCAGAAAATGACTTTCAGATGTTCACAATACAGGATATCCCAACGCAACGGGTTATTACATAAATGATAATACAAACATACACATATTTAATTAAATGACAATGACAAATCCACTTCAACCAAAAGAAACAGTTAAAAAGTGAAAGACATGATCCAGTCTGGCAGTTTAAACCTAAAAAGCTTAATTCAGAAACAATAATCTATTTTTTACTTCCTGTATTCAAAACTTGTGACTTTATAATGCATCATGCTCGAGAGTTGAAGCTCAAACGGGCTATAGTTTGTGTGGTTAAGTTATTCATTGTTCAATGTTTTTTGCATTTTGAATTTTGGATGTAGACTTGTTGCCTGTTGGTGTATGGCATTGTGATTGCACATATATCATGAATGATGAATCCCGATTGATATGAATATGCAAAGAGTAACTTGAATTTCCACTTGGTTTATGTCTTATGCTTATCCGATTTCATGTTTATACTTAAGGTTCATATGTAATTTCCACTTTATATCAATGATTTATGAACTTTCAAGCAATGTGCATATTACTTATTGAAATTGAATACTAGTGAAAATGATTTAATTTTTAATTTCATATATATATATATATATATATATATATTACCCTGACGTACCCAAGTCCCATGTTTCAAAAAGTGGCGTTCCCGTCCCTGTCCACGTACCCAAGTTTCCTGGCAACTTAGCTTTTTCTAAAGAACTTGCCTTTCCTAGGACTTAGACATCAATCCAGTTATTCCAAGGTGTTTTTTCTCTTGTTAATTATGCACTACTTTCAAGCAATGTATAACTTTCAAGTTTTTCACGTGCTCCTCCAAAGTTAGAATGGTCGTCTTGGTGGTTAGGCCTTAGGAGGTTATTGAAGTCCATGTGTCAATGTATATTACCATGCTAAACATTATTTTAGTGTCATATGAACATGTGCCAGGTCCCCCTAGGTTTTTTTTTGTGTTGTGTAAAAAATAAATTTCCCCATAAAAAGGGAGAATTTTTTAATGATTTAAATGTAAAAATTAAAAAAGTCATAAAAGTGTGGTTAGGAGGAAGAATTTGCCATGGGGGTGCTTGTTTTCAAACTCATAGCACCCACTTTACCCCTAAACCATTTTGAGAGAAAAAATAATGATTATTTATCACTTAAAGTGATTTTCTCTCGAAAAAGCCAAAAAAGACATAAAATTTTGAAAAAAAATAGCATCCCATGATTTATGCAATTTTGTCCAGGACACCTCCTAATCAAAGGGAAGTGATGGCACCTATTTAGCGAGAAATTGGCAAGTCAAAAGGGAGTCAAATCCCATCTTTTTAAGTGTGATTCAAGGTTATGACAAATCCCATTTAAGGGGGGCACACTTCCCTTGAAAGAGGGCGCATCCTCTTATGTAGCCTCTTATGTAGCTGGCTGATTTTAGAAGGTGGCGCATCTCCTAAGTTAGTGAGGACACCTTTCATATCAAGCCCCCCATTCAAGCCCCTCATCACTGCTTATCTCTCTCACCCTCTTCCCATGAGGCAATGCACCCTATCTTGCTATAAAGCCAAGCACTCTCTCCCATTTCAAACTAGTTGGAGTTTGTGGAGTTGAGGCTTGTCATTGTAATTCTTATGCAATTTTTATGGTGAAAATAAAGAAGACTTTGGAGGTCAAGCTTGTGTGATGCTCTTTGTGTGGATGAAAGATCTATGTGTATGAATGAAGGTAACCTGTAGCTAGTTGCTTGCATATTTTCTTCAATGGATTTGGCTTACTGGAAGGATTGTTAACAATTTTGTAAGGAGGATTAGCTAGTTTGTTTACTTTTCTAATCCTTTAAGTCATGTATGTTCAGAGATCTAGTTAAAAAATTTCAATAGTTTATGTGCATTTTTACTCTGATTTCTCACATATATGCTTCTAGATTTAATGTGTTGTGTGTAAGATGATGTGAATTGCAGGTTCCCTTTGGTTGGATTGGTGAAAAGCTTGTTTGCATCTTCACTATTCCTTAACTTCTTTGCTGCAAATCTAGTCCCTCGGTGTCCCACAAGCAAGCCTTTGAAATCTTATCCTCTTATCTCAAGCTTCTTCTTTTTCTCCATCTCTTTATTTATCTTGTTATCAGTTCCAGTTACTTGCAAGTGTAGTCTTGGATCTATGTTTAAATTTCTAATCCTATGTAGATTTGGTCTTCATTTGTGTTGCTTAGAATCCAGTTAAATATAATAGATTATCAACAGAAGCTAGATCTAGTTCAAAGTTCCTCATTTATAAGTCATTTATTGTTGAATCTAAAAGTCTTAAACGAAAGGTTCTTTCTTTGATTTTTAGAAGTTACATTCGGCAATCCAGTGCCTTTTCATTTGCGCTGCCCCAAAAGGGCAAGCAAAGACCCTAAGAAGGCAAGCTTTCTAGCTTGTCTTAATTAATTAGTTTGCGCAAGTTCTAGTATAATTTAACTTAGAATTTTTCTGGCTTTGTAGTGTTGTCCCAAAGACACTCTTAAAGTGTTTTAAGGCGTCTTTTACTAATTCTTGTTTGCTGTTTTTTAGTTTTTTCAAGCAGGTATAGAGGCACATTGCTCAAATAACCAAGATTCAGATAACCAAGAGCCTCAGTCTTTCTTATACCTTTTCTAGTTTGATCAAAAAAATCCAGAAAACTTGTAAGCCTTTTGGATCCTCTTTATAAAAGACCAAAGGCATTCCCAGTAAAGAGAAAAAAGATTGTAATTAACTCATAATAAAAAGAGCAAGTGGGATGCTCAACGCCCACACCCCATCCCCCCTAGGGAGAATCTATGTGGTCTTGTATGGGTAACCATTTCGTCGATTTTGCTTTAGTTTTCCTTTACATGTTAAAAGTAGATTAGATCAATTTCACACACACTCTCCATTTAGTTGGTTTTCCGTTTTTAGTAATTTGTTTTGTTTGCAACAAATAAAGAAACACTACGCTTTCCCAAATTACAGCACTAATCGAAAGGGTTTGCCTGAGTAAGTAGTGTTTGGAAAAGAGATTCCTAGTATAGATTAGGTAAACAACTTCACAAGTAGTTAATTCTAAAAAACAAATCAAGACTTTTTTTCCACATATGTTGTGGACCTCTACGGTTTGTCCAATCAGTTGGTCACACCAGAAAGGGATTAGAACGACTAGTCTAATAGCACAATCCATATACAGCTTACTTTGAAAACTCGAGAGGTCGCAGAGAGTGAATACCATAGAGTCAGGGGTATACTCATTAATGAGATCCGTTCTCTCCTGGTTGGACACATGGTAAAGCTGCTCACTTCAAGAAAGCGAGTTTTAGTGGGCCAAACCAAAAATGAGACCACTCCTTAATACTCACCAATAATAATAAAATTTACTAACGGAAACAACTACAATACCTTCACGACATAGCATCACATTACACTCTTGCAACATCATATTCACATTGGGCACTAGTCTTTATTTGTTTATTATCCTGCTTCAAGTATTTACTTCATGTGAAATCAGAATGATCCATGTTATATGTTGTTGAAATATTTATTGTCATATTGCTTTTGTGCTTAAAATCAATTAACTCCTAGAATAGTTATTTGGCTTTCTTGGATAATAACCTTAGCTTTTCTTTTTGAGGGACCACCCCCCTTGGCTTCACTAGCAGTTGGCCTAAACGGAGGAGTCAAGATCAAGTGAAAGTACTTGACTCTCGCTTGCCCCCAAGGTCGCACCCAATGGCTTGAAGATTTCTGCCACGTGAGTCAAGGTGTGAATTAGGTGGAAACAGGGTACACTTGTGAAAAAAGGTTATTTTATTGCTTGTTGACTAGTCAAAGGGGCTACAATGCAAATACATCAAGGGTGCACCTCTACAAGAAAAATACTTTATTTATGGGTCTAATTATTTTATTATTGTTAGTGATACTTCTACAGACTCTTCTAGATTGCACCTATCCTTGATGCTCCTTTTACACTATTGCATTGTCAAAGAGGGTTATTTCTTCATCTACACTCGGCATTATTGGAGGGCGTACTCACCTTGTTGACTTGGCAATTATATTTTGAGATGGTTATGGAGGAGTCTTCTTGAAGAGTGCTTTACACACTTGTTCATGCACCTTGTGGACCATGTTACTATTTTGAGGAGTTGGTGGAAGAGTGTTCTTCTACGAGGAGTATTATTTTATTATCTTAACTCATGCATCTTTGAGGACGCACTAGTTGTGGACACCTTATCTTGTTCACATGCCAACAAGCCTATCTTTAGTGATTTGCTCTCTCTCTCTTGGAGGTTTCTCTTGCTCATTTTTGCTCATTTTGACTTGTCAACTTTAAGGGATAAGACCTAACTACTCCATGATTATAATTCTTTAAATTGTCATGGAGTTAGTTAGGCAAAATCTATATTTTATTGTAAGAGAGAAGAGACTCCCTCTATATAAAGGAGTTTTCTCTCCATTTGATGTAAGGTTGGATTGTGGAAGAAATCCCGTGGAGCTTAACTGAATAATCATCGAAGCTTTTGGAGAATTAAAAAGGGATCTTGTGGGTGAGAATATCTTCTACATCTTTTTGCTTCTTCATTTTGCTAAATATTTCTTGACATATGCTTATGGAATAGTGAACTAGGTAACTTCTGTCATTATTCATTTATGGTTAACATAGGCAAGTTATTTATGCAAGAATTTTTCTCTAAGTTAGGTGATATGATCATACATTACATTCATAGCTGCCGTAGCCTTCATTAGCACTGGATTTTATCTACTTTAATAATTTCCCTAGCCATATTTCTACAATTTTGGGACAACAAGGAGATGGACCATCGAAACTCATACATTTCAGCTTCCTTGGCCACTCTATCTCTTTAGAATGGTCTCCCATGAGCCTTGATTTTGACCACATTTCCCAATGTAAAGACACTAGCTTCCTTGTCCATCCGTTCGCTTACTTTTTAAAATAAATCAATGAATTTTTTTAGTGGAATTACTCTTCATTTCACCTTGTGTTTCATAGCATAATTCATATCAATCCTATCTAGGGAATCCCCCGTTGAGTGTGGAAATTAAGCCCAATCTTAGATCAATTGAACTCACAAAATTGCTTGTAAAACATGCATAGATTCACTCAAATTGTGTTGAATTTTAGCATTAGCATATAACTTAAACAAATCAGCAGTGTAGTAAAAACACATTCATCACATCAACACAATGGACACAAGATTTTTCACTGGGGAAACCTTCAAAGGACAAAAACCCCAAAAGCATTAGTAGCTCATCTCGTGAATGAAATGACTTAGGAAATTCTTCAAAAAGTTCCTCAAACCCAAATCTGGGTTTTACCACAGTCACAGTAAAAATTTATGAGTAAAAATCAGACTGATAATTTCAAACCACAATTTTCAGATTTACAAAAATTATCCAATTAGGGCTTTATCAAGAAAAACAGAGATTTCTCTCTCCTGCCCGAAAAACACTGGCTGCCAGCAAAAATACCTGACTGTTGACTGCTTGGACAGTGCATGCTATCTGCTGCCTAAAAAATCTCAAACTGCCCGAACTATACCCGAGCTGCCCAATTTGTACTTTACTGCTGCCCGTGATCTTTTACCTGCTCGGCTGCTACCCGTGGTCTGCCTGCTCTGCCCCGCTGCTTGATATGCAGCCCTGTTGCTACCCGGAGGGTTTGCAGCCCTGCCCGTGGCCATGGCAGCCCTGTTAGGGTTTACCCTAGGCTACCCGAGGGTTGGCCGTGGGCCAAACCCTCACGGTTATGCCTGCTAGAGGTTGCTCGAGGGTGCCTATAGGACCTCCAACCCTCACAGTTGGGCTAGTGCCCAGAGGTGTACGGAAGGGCAGTGCCCTGCCCAAAAATAAAATCACAGCCTGTGACAGAGAAAAGACAGGCAACCCGTGAGGAGAGAGAGATATGGCTGCCCAGAACTATTTCGAAGAGATGCCCAAAAATTCTGAGAGGAAAAGTGCTGATAAAAACCCTAGCTGAGGGTTTGCTGAAGATGCCCTAGCTGAGGCAAAACCTTCTTCAGTAAAATTAGCAGCTTCACCTGTCAGAGCAAACTTGTGTGTAATAATGAGAAGACTTGATCTTCTTATATAGCCTTCATTCACCTATTAAGTGGACCAAAATTAGAAAAGATAAAAATAATAATATTTTAATCTTTTCCTACTTTCACTTTTACCTTCTTACCAAAAAATATTTTTATTTATCTTTGACTTTTACCAAAAGCCCTTATTTATTTTTTTCTTCCACCCATGGTACAAAAGTCCTTATTTATTTTGACTTTTGACTTTGGCCTTTTTCCAAATGCCCCTGTGGTCCTTTTCGATTCCAAAAGTACATCATCATAAACCAAGAGAGTTACTAATGCTTTTATCTCACACTCTGTGTGACACCTAGATCTAGTACTAGGGTAACTTAACCGAGGGTAGCTAATCCTTGGAGAAGCACGCCAAGCCCATAGATCAAGGGTCAGAGTGCCACACATGCCTAGACCCAGTCTAGGGCTTATAGTGCCTTCCTGGTAACAGACCAAGTGCCTCCATTCTCCAAGAGAATGGCTACTCAAAACTAAACCAAGTCTACCAGTACTAGACTGGTCCACATCGTGGTCACTGACCAGATGTCTACTCAATACTAGGCTGAGTCTAACCAAGGCGGAGCTGGGTCTATATCATGGTCCCAAACCAGATATCTACCATTCAACAGAATGGTCACTCAACACTGGGTTGAGTCTTCACCGTGGTCCCATTCACCTAAGAGAAGGGCTCGCGATGCTGCTCAGAAAAATCAACACTCCTTCTCATCGAGAGAGGCATTCTCTGCCATACCAAGCTTGTCACGAAAGTATACGAACTTTGATGCTACCAGAGGCTTGCTCAAGATATCTGCAATTTGTTCATCTGTACGAATGTACTACAACTTCAGAGCCCCTCTCTACACTAGGTCTCTGATGAAATGATACATCATTTCAACGTGTTGATCTATCATGAAACATTGGCTTCTCTGAAAGCTTTATACAACTCTTATTATCGCAATGGATAATTGTTGAGTCAAGCTTTCCCTCAAACAGATCAGATAACAACTTTCTAAGCCAAACTGCTTCCTTGCAGACATCGCTTGCAGCAATATACTCTGCCTCAGCTGTACTCTGAGCTATGGAACCTTGCTTCCTGCTGGACCAAGAGATCATTGCTGATCCCATATTGAAGCAATAAGCAGAGGTACTTTTCAAGTCAACTGCACTGGCAGCCCAATCTGAATCTGAATATCTAGATAACAATACTCCAATGTTGGAAGTATACCTGAGCCCATACGTGATAATACCTCACACATATCTGGGTACATGTTTGGCAGCTACCAAGTGTATGTGCTTCAGATCTAACATGAACTGACTCAGTGCATTCACTGTGTAGCAGATGTCTGGTCTCGTATGCACGAGATACATCAGGGAACCAATGAGCTGTTTGTATAGAGTAGAGTCCACACTCTGTGAACTAGAGGTTGAGTCCCGCAACTTTGTCAAGTTGGTAGTCATTGGTACGCTCATGGACTTGCAATCCTGCATCCCAAATCTTTGCAAGATATCGACTGCATACTTTCCTTATGTCAGGATGATCTCACCTGGCTTTTGCCAGACTTCTAAGCCAAGGAAGTAATGCATCAATTCAAGATCTTTCATCTCGAATTTAGAGGTAAGCTCCCTCTTACACTGGTCTATCAATTGTTCGTCACCTGTAAGAAACAAGTCATCTACATATAGAACAAGTATCATGACATGATTATAAACAACTTTAAAGTACAAGTTAGAATCAGCTGTACTTTTGGAAAACCCCAAGCTATGGAGAAATCCATCCATTCTGGCATACCAGACAATCAAAGCCTGTTTCAGTCCATACAAGGCCTTCTTCAGCTTACATACGTGTGACTTCTTCCCATGAGTCACAAAGCCTTCAGGTTGTTCAATATAAACTTCTTCCTCAATCTTACCATTGAGAAAGGTTGTTTTCACATCCATCTGATGTAACTTCCATCCGAATACTGCAGCAAGTGAACTGATGGTTATGATAGTAGTATACATGGCAACAGGAGCAAATGTATCGTCATATTCTATGCCTTCTTTCTAAGTGAAGCCACGAGCTACAAATATCGCTTTATACTTCTCCACACTGCCATCAGCAGCATGCTTGATCTTATAGCCATCTGGAAGTCACTACTGACTTTCTTGAAGGTCTGGTAACAACTTCCCAAACATTATTCTCTATGATTGATTTATGCTCTTCAATCATGGCATCAACCCATACCTGTTTACTTGTTGCATCTTCGTAAGATGAAGGTTCTGAACAGATAAGCTGACTCATAAGACCGGAGAACTTATGTGGTCTTATGCTTTCTCTGAAAGTCCCTAGAGGAGCTTTATGCTTCTCGACTTCTTGTACCGTCTCTCGGTACCAAGCAGGTCTCCTTTTGGAAGGTGGAACTTCAAGTAGTTCTTCTAGTGGACTTTCAATGTTCTCGGGAACACCTGGAATTTGATCATCAAATTCCTCTTCCTCCCTCTGAATTTCTAAATATGGAAACTCAAGTGGAGCAACTGCATCTTCTGGTGAAAGCTCTAGTGTTTTACGAAACACAGCTTCGTCATGGAAGATTACATCTCTGCTGACCTCAATATGCCTCTATCCAGGTATATATACTCGATAAGCCTTAGAGCAATCACTGTACCCAACAAAGATACCTTTCTTACCAGAGGGCTCTAGCTTGGCCCTCTTCTCTTTTGGCACATGAACATACACAGGAGTACCAAACATCCTCATGTGATCAACTACAGGTTTCTTCTTGGTGAAGACGTCTTCTGGAATCTTCTCCCCCAAGATAGCATGTGGGCTTCTGTTCTGAATGTATACCGTAGTTCCTGTAGCTTCAGCCCACAGAGACAAAGGAAGATCTAGATTAGTCATCGTGGCTTTAGCAGCCTCACGGATCGTTCTATTCTTCCTTTCTGCAACCCCATTCTGCTAGGGGTTGTAAGGCACTGTCAGCTCTTTCTTGATTCCTGCTTCTTGACAAAATCATCAAACTCATTAGATTCATACTCACCTTCGTTATCTGATCTCAAGATACAGATGTGCCTACCAGTCTGATTTTCAATCACTGCCTTGAACTCTTTGAACCTGTGAAAGGTTTCACTCTTGGCCTTAAGGAAGTAAATCCAAGACTTCCGAGAGTAGTCATCAATAAACAAGACACAATATAAACACCCACTCAAGGAGGGTGAATACATGGGCCCACAAATGTCAGAATGAATCAAATCCAAAATGCCTTTAAATCTACTCTTGCTTATGGGAAAGGATTTCTTAGTGTTCTTACCTAGAGCACATCCTTTACAGATTCCTTCATGTTTTGGAGAAATTTTTGGCATACCTGTAACCATCTTCTGCAATCCTGGGAGAGCTGTGTAGTGAAGGTGTCCAAACCTTTTATGCCAAAGTTCACAAGGATCAACTGTGTGATGTACCAAAGAATGAGTGGAAACTTTGGAGGCCTTGTAGAGGCCTCCCTCTCGAACCTCAGTCTGTACTACTGAGTCTAGATCTGTGTCTTTTGCCCATAAAAAGACCTTCTTGTCCATAAAGAGGACTCTGTGGCCCTTCTCTTCTAAACCAGTAACAGATAAAAGATTCTTCTTTAAACCAGGAACATAAAGAATATCATCAACATGAAGAACCGTACCTGAGTCATGTTGAAGTGAAGTTGAGCCAACTCATTCAATCTTATAAGTGGAGTCATCTCCAAGTTCTACCTGAGTGGTGAACTTCTTCTTTCTGTAACTGGTAAGCGTACCACGGTTACCTGTCATGTGGCTAGAGGCACCACTGTCCACCAACCAAGAAGTGGAGCAAGCTGAGAAAGAACCAGTTAGAGCATAAATCAAATAGTACTCTCTTTTAGGCTGATCAGTTTTATTAGCCTTGGTTTTCTTCTTCTTCTTTGGTTCTTCATCTTCTTCTTCCTCTGCTTCTGCAGCAAATGCTTGAAACCTTCTCTTGGGTTTCTTCTTGTTCTGCCTGCAATCTCTTGCATTATGTCCAAACTTGTGACAAGTATAACATTCAATTTTAGACATGTCAGAAAACTTACCGTGAGGTTTCTTACCCTTCTTTTGTTGAGGGAAAGGCTTCTTGAACTTCTTAGTCTTTGCTGCAAGTGCAAGGTTATCCTCCTTGATTACCTTGTCAGTGTCCCTTCCTTCTTCTTGTATGCAATCATGCCAAAGCCTTTCAAAGGTTGGTTGATCTTCTTGTCAACAGACGGATGCCATGAAACTTTCCCAAGAGCTTGGGAGACCATCAACCACCATTTACACAAGGTCATCATCATCAATAGTAATACCAATAGCAAGGAGTTGATCTCTTACCTGTGCAATATTGGTGAAGAAGGAACCAACACTTTCATCTTTGTTGAGCTTCAAAGTTCGTAGCCTCTTCTTCAAGACTCTCTTTTGACTGGGAGCCTTCTTTTCATATAGGTTGACCAAAGTATCATAGCATTCTTTAGCAATCTTCAAAGATGTGATGTTAGGCATCAATGCTTCTCTGATAGAATCATAAATGACTCTTCTAGCCTTACCTTGCTTCCTCTTGTAAGCAAGCCTACCAGCATTTGTAGTTGGCTCTTCTCTGACATTAAGAACAATGTCATCCAAGTCATTCTCATCTAGAATGGCTGTCAACTTGGCCTTCCAGGAGTTGAAGTTTGTTGAACCATAGAGCTTCTCTTCTGGTTGAAACCATTGATGGCCATCTCTGTCACTTGTCCAAATGTTAGATCTGCAAATCTTATTCCAAGATCTAGTGAAAAACAACAGCAATGTCCCTTTACTGTGTTTTCACATGCTAAGCTCTGATACCATGTTGAATTTTAGCATTAGCATATAACTTAAAAAATTTGCAGATAAACTTAAACAAATCAGCAATGCAGTAAAAACACATTCATCACATCAACACAATGGACAAAGATTTTCCATTGGGGAAACCTTCAAAGAACAAAAACCCCAAAAGCATTAGTAGCTCATCTTGAGAATGAGATGACTTAGGAAATTCTTCAAAAAGTTCCTCTAACCCAAATCTGGGTTTTACCACAGTCACGGTAAAAATTTATCAGTAAAAATCAGACTGGTAATTTAAAACCACAATTTCCAGATCTACAAAAATTATATAATTAGGGCTTTATCAGGAAAAATAGAGATTTCTCTCTCCTGCCCGAAAAACACATGCTGCCAGCAAAAATATCAGACTATTGACTGCCTAGACAGTACCTTCTGTCTGCTGCCCGAAAAATCTCAAACTGCCCAAACTGTACCCGAGCTACCCAATCCGTACTTTACTACTGCCCATGATCTTTTGCCTGCTCGGCTGCTGCCCGTGGTTTGCCTGCTCTGCCCGGCTGCCTGATATGCAACCCTGCTGCTGCCCGAAGGGTTTGCAGCCTTGCCCGTGGCCATGGCAACCCTGTTAGGGTCTGCCCTAGGGTACCTGAGGGTTGGCCGTGGGCCAAACCCTCATGGGTATGCCTGCTAGAGGCTACCCATGAGGGTTGGTCGTGGGCCAAACCCTCATGGGTATGCCTGCTAGAGGCTGCCCGAGGGTGCCTATAGGACCTCCAGCCCTCACGATTGGGCTAGTGACGAGCTACCTGGAGGTGTACAAAAGGGCAATGCCCTGCCCAAAAAGAAAATCATAGCCCGTGAGAGAGAAAAGACAGGCAGCCTATGAGGAGAGAGAGAGATATGGCTCCCAGAAAAATTTGGAAGAGCTGCCCAAAAATTCTAAGAGGAAAAGTGCTAATAAAAACCCTAGCTGAGGGTTTGATGAGGATGCCCTAACGGAGGCAAAATCTTCTTCAGTAAAATTAGCAGCTTCACCTGTCAAAGCAAACTTGTGTGTAATAATGAGAAGACTTGATCTTCTTATATAGCCTTCATTCACCTATTAAGTGGACCAAAATTAGAAAAGATAAAAATAATAATATTTTAATCTTTTCCTAATTTCACTTTTACCTTCTTACCAAAAAATCTTTTTATTTATCTTTGACTTTTACCAAAAGTCCTTATTTATTTTTGACTTCCACCTGTGGTACAAAAGTCCTTATTTATTTTGACTTTTGACTTTGGGCATTTTTCCAAGTGCCCCTATGGTGCTTTTTTATTCCAAAAGTACATCATCATAAACCAAGAGAGTTACTAATGCTTTTATCTCACACTCTATGTGACGCCTAGATCTGGTACTAGGGTAACTTAACCAAGGGTAGCTAATCCTTGGAGAAGCACACCAAGCCCATAGATCAAGGGTCAAAGTGCCACACATGGCTAGACCTAGTCTAGGGCTTATAGTGCCTTCCTGGTAACAGACCAGGTGCCTCCATTCTCCAAGAGAATGGCTACTCAGAACTAAATTGAGTCTACCAGTACTAGACTGGTCCACATCGTGGTCCGAGACCAGATGTCTACTCAATACTAGGTTCAGTCTACCCAAGGCAGAGCTAGGTCTATATCATGGTCCCAGACCAGATATCTACCATTCAACAGAATGGTCACTCAACACTGGGTTGAGTCTTCACCGTGGTCCTGGACCTGGTGGTCCCATTCTCCTAAGAGAAGGGCTCGCGATGTTGCTCAGAAAAATCAACAAATTGGACATTGTATATGGTGCAAAACACAAACTTCTATGGAATAAGTTTACATCAGCCAACCTGATGAAGTCATAGGTTGTCCAAATATATAATTACATCAGAGATTCGAATGCATAAGGATTCCATTCGAATCAACACAAAAGCAGGCTTACTAAAAAGTCAAAATCCCCCCTAGGTGCATAAAACACTTTATTAATCTGTCAAGAAGGTCACGAATAGGCTGAGTGAAGTGTATCAACTGATTAGTGAAGGAAAGTGAATAAACTCATTCTTTTGGAAGAGAAAAAGATGGAGGGTGAGTTGTACAAAAAACAAGGCTATTGCCTTAAGACTAGCTTTACCTTTTGCCTTAAAAGTTGTTGAAAAGCAATCCAATTCTAGGTAAGGCAGGATTGCGCACTTACTAAACTGGGCAGTCTGATGGGTTGTCAGAATCTTATCCAAAGACTTTCCAAGGCACTCCTATAGGCAGTTTAAGCAAATTTGACCATAAGGAAGCATGTGGATGCCAACTAGCTAGTGTAGGACATAGGAATTTAATCAAAATGATTAAATATTATATCCTAAGTATGGGAATGGGATTTGATTATTCTAACATTGAGTTGGACAAGAGATGGCCGTAAGCACAAAAGAGGGTTGGTGAGGTGACAGTGGCCCCCTCTTACTTTCATCAAAACCACAACTTGAGCTTTAGGACTTTACTTCTAGAGGTGGGTGATAACAGGTGTCATGCCACACTTAAAAGAGTGTGCCCTCATAATTCTACGCGTTGATTGTCACCATGAGTTAAGGAGAGTGCCCCACCTTTTTCTAGGAGATGATGCCACATGTAGATGAGGGTGCACCCACCATTTTTTCTAGGAGAAAGGGCACTCTACTCATACAATTAGGGATTTATTAAGATAAACCTTCACTTCATGCCACAAAATATGATCATGATTTACTTGGTGGTCTCCCCTTTGGAAAAGAAAATTTTAATCTTCACTTTGACCACCATCCAAAAACTGAAAAATATATCATGATAAATGTGTTTCAAGGAACTCTGATCCATGTGCAATTGATCATGGTGAGTCAGGATCCGAAATCTGAAGGAAGTCTTCACAATCATTTGCTTCAGAAAGACCTGCAACAAGTGTAACCCTCATAAAATATAAAGGGTAACAAAGTCAATGTTGCAAACATCATGTCAACAAAAATATCGTCGAGGATTTGAAAAGAAACTAATCAATAACATCAACTAAACATTATAGAAAATTTGGGGTCTAAAATAGGTCTCAAAAAAAATTCCATTGATGAGTTGGAATTCAAAAGCCAATAGAATTTCAAGAAATTGGGTCAACGATTATCATTGAGATGGACACAAAGAAGTCAAAGAATATTATGTCATTTTTATTTGGGAATAGTGAACTATATATAAAACTCACCATGGTTAAGATGTCAATAAGATCATTTCAAGATATAATAAATATTCTTGAAACACTAAATATAGAATATTTTATATTATCACTATTTCCAATCCTTAAAAAATAAATATCACTTTAATTTATCAAAATAAAATTACCTTGAAATATGAAAAACAGTTTATATCATTAATTATTTTAAGAAATAAATAATATATAATAACCAATTATTTATATATAACAACTAACAATTTATGTCATATAATAACTGACAATAAATACCATAACTAACACATAACTGTATAATATATATAATTAATAACTATAATATATATATATATACACACACTAACATGGTATCAAATACTAAATTATATTATAATATATATACACATACAAGGGTTTGACATTAGTATGATAAGGGTTTGTAAGTTAGTTAGTATGATATATATACAAACCCTTATCATACTAATGTCAAACTCTTATATGATCATATGGTTGAGGATGTGTTGGTTGAGGGTTTGACCCCTTGACCTATCGAAGTAACCTCTTGCACTTGTTGACTTGTTATACGTTCATTGGTATTTCCTTAATGAGCACCCACCCTTTGGAGGGTTGTTTACACATTCATCTAGGCAATTTATGATGGGACGTTTTGGCAGGTGTGTCCTAGCTTTGGGAGCAATTGTCTCTTGACAGAGTGCCAAGAATTTCGTCGTTTCAATGCCATTACATGCAAAGTGACTACAAGCTTTTTGAAAAGTGGTTATAATAGAAATCTGATAAATAATAAAGAAGTTAGCAATTCCAAAACTGTCATTTAAAGAGTTGTACTTTATTTTTTCCATGTGTACCTTTTGCAGCCTTTTCATGAAGAGCATTCACCTTATTTGAGGAAGTGCTCCACCCTTTGAGACGTTTTTCTTGGCGCGCTACCTTTGGAGACCCTTTGGAGGCTAGGTTTGACTTTTGTCATCATTCATCTTCATCTGATGGATGCACCCCCTTCTTAAGCCTTTCTTCTCTTAGATATTATACTTGTGACATTGACCTTCCTTTTTCATGGATCTAGATAGAGTTGGTTAGGTTTTAGTGGAGTATTTTGATTTGGTTACTCCACCCTAGGCTAAATCTAGGATTTTCTCATTATTTTATTGTAAAGGAAGTTGAGCTCCTCTCCTATATAAGAGAAGCTCTTCCTCATTCATTTCTTATGCTTGGATTGGGGGAGAAATCCCACTAAGACTCAATGAAATATCTCTTGGTGCTTATGGATGGTTGATGCTAGCACTATGATAAAGAAATCTTGTTGAGTCCATGGTGTAATTTTTAGATCAACAATGGTTTCTTGCTTGGGATGATTAACAAGTGATCTCTTTACTTTGCAAGGTTAAATTTATTTGGTTTCAGTTGAATAGGTGGTGTATTTTTAGCTCTTGATTGTATGCCTTAGGATTACATGCATGATGAATATTATGCCCACATTACTATTGAGGATAGCAATCTAGTTATTCCCTTGTAAATCTTGGGATGAATATGGCCTTTCTTGGATATGTGAAGAATTTGCTCTCAAACCCTAGCTATCCTTGGATGTTAGTAAGCTCTTCATTACTATCCTTGATTGACCCCATTTGCCTATTTGATAAGACATTGGCCCCCAATCCCTTCATCACCATTATCTTTTACTTTCATAGAAAACCTCATTTTGCTAGGGTTACTCTTGAAATTCGCCTCATGCTTCATTGTTAAACCCTAGTAATCCTATTTACAGACTCCCCCAATGAGCTTGAGAAGAGCTAACCTAAACAACAGAAAGGGTTGGGTGTGGTGACATTGGCCTCCAACTTATTTATCCATAAGCTATCATTGATGTTAGGGCTTTAATATCAAGATGTTTGTTTGTGTAGTAACAATTACCATCATAATAGTCAACTCAAAAGCTCTTTTGTGGATAGAAACATGCAACCAAGAACAATCAACTCATGAGGATGCAAACATCCAATTCACTAGTCTTGATGGTAGAAATTGCTCCATCCCTTTGTAGAAATAGCAAGTGTCTCACACAAGTCAGCAAAGTCAAGATCAAAGGTGGGTGCTCCTCTCCTTACATATAAATGGAAATCCATACCCAAATTTAATTCATGAGGAACCTCATCAAGTCACGTGCTCCAGCTGCTCGTAAAAACAGCAATAAACTAGAGCTTAAGCTAAGTTGCACAAAACAGGGAAACGGGGGAAACACGACCCTCCAAAATTATGGAAACGGGGAAACACAATATATATATTATATATTAATCTATAACATTAAATTTTTTTTAAAGAACTGATTGTGAAACATAAATGATAAAATTATTAATCACCAATATAGATCCATCTTAACTATGGCTCTACCAAGCCCCGAGAGGGATCAAGTTCTCTTGAGGTGCAAACCCTTTTTAATTTACAAAAATTTCTAATAAGTATTCCTACTTCGGAGGTAAATGGCCAACTTGCTTAAGTAATTTCAAAATCGGGTAAATATCTGTAGAAGAATGAGCTCAGTAACATTAATAATCATATAATCAAACAATTTTCCAAAAATTGCTTTACTTGTATTTCTTTAAAACTAATAATGAATATTAAGAGTAGTTAATGAGTAAAATAATCCATATAAAATTTTAAATCTAGATTTCCAAAATAAATTGGAATTTGAAAAACATTTTACCATCAAATGAAGATTTTAAACATTTATCCAAATGTTTTTGAGAAATGATTTGTTTTTCTATATAACTAAAAATAAACATTTACATGTTAGGGTTAACCTTGACTTGGGAATGAGCAAGGATGTAAGTGGTTTAAGGCACATGGTTTTAGTGGCCCGTGGTTTCTTGCTAGTTGTATTTGCATTTAAAATACCTTATAAATATGGTTGTAATATTTCATTGTAATGTGCGGCTGGTTTTTCCCTACGGTAAGGTAAATATAGTGTTATTATTGTAATCGCTATTATTTTGTAATTTATTATCTATCACATATTTTATTCCTAACATTATGTTTAGGTTTCAAGTCAACAAAATTTTAAATTGAAATTTTATATATAATTACATAAATGTGTTTTATAATTTAGCTAATTTAAAATTAAATTATACATGTTCTTTGTTTTATAATTTTTCTTTTTACTACTCAAGTCAATTGAATTTTACTACTAATATTTTAGTACTCAATTTGTAAGATTGTGAATATTGCACTAATATGGTTGTATATTTATACGAGTATAATATTTTTATTTTTTTAATTATAAGCTAACATGTCATAAAAAAATAAAAAAATTACTTTTTATTATTATTATTTTTATTGAGCCAACATGTGAGCGTTACAGAGGGGACACATCTAACCCATTTGAGCTGTAGAAAGCACCCTCCATAATATAATAATATGATGTTTGAGGGGTCATTAGCACCCTCCATAATATAATAATATGATGTTTGAGTCTCCCTAGGAAAGTCGACCCTGTCAAGTTTAGTGGGGCCGACATAGTTGAGTGAAAAGTCAAGTGAACGAAAGAATATAAATAAGAGTGAAGCGCTCCTCCTTTGAACACACAGACACACTTGTGTAGCGCATGAGAGAGAGAGAGAGAGTCTTATCTGCAAGGAGGAGAAGGACCAATTTGAAGTCTTATCTTTTATCTTTTTTATCATCTATATTGAGGAAGCTTTTCTTGTTGAGTTTTCCCAGGGTAAATCTATGTTGATCTTGTGATACTGTTTCTTTCAGTGATCCTATATGCTATTATTATTGTGAAATTTAATTGAATGCTGATAATCTAGCTAAGCATAGAGAATCTTAACATGGTATCAGAGCTAACCTGAATATGACAGCTTTCACAAGGTGAAAAATCCCTCTCTCCCTCTCTGACAAGAAATTAGGGTTTCAGAGAAATTTTGATTTTTGAAGATCTAACTGCATAGAAAGTTGCACCCTCCTAGAGCGCATCCAATGAGCCTAAGATCGAAGTTTTTGAGTGGGTAGATCTCCGGGAAAGTCAAACCCTAGTTTGACACTAGACCAAAAAACTGCAAAAATCCAGAAAACCAGAAAACTGCACTGTAGAATCTCGCAAGTCAGTTTTGAAAGGTGAAGACTTGAGATCTCCAAAAACCAAGCACACCAGTCAACTCGCCTCAGTCAAGCGCATCTCCTGGTAAGATGAGTTTCTCATTTTCAAGAATTTCAATTTTTTGTAATCTCCTGACAAGATGGCCCCAAGCACCAAGCTTGAGGACAAACTAGAAGGCATAGAGAATTTCCGAGCATGGAAATACAGAATTGGCCTCATTCTCAAGGAGAATTATCTTGACAAATATATCGAGGAAGAAGTTGCAGAACCTGATGAGGCTGAATCTAAGGAGAAGCACAAGAAGGATCTGATTAGGGAACAAAGGATTATTGCTGACTCTATCAAGGATCACTTGATCCCTCAAGAAGACTCCGAAAGAAATGTATGATGCCTTAGCAAGGATGTATCAAGGAAGAAACATCAACAGAAAGATGAATTTAAGAGCTCAATTGAAGAGCACCAAGATGAGTCTTAGAGAATCCATCCAGGACTATTTCACAAGGGTCTCCCAGTTCAAGGAACAACTAAAAGCCATTGGAGACAACCTTGATGAAGATGAGTTGGTTATGACTGCTCTCAATGGTCTCACCAAACCCTGGGATTCATTCATCCAAACTGTGTGCCAGAAAGGAAAGCATGAAGTTTGATATTGTATGGGAAGATTGTATTCAAGAGGAGGCTAGAGTGGCCAATAGAGAAGCTCTATTGAAGGAAGATGATCTAGCCCTAGCCACCCATACCAAGAAAAGAAGAAGTCAACCCAACTTCAAGAAGGGAAACCACAAGGAGTCTCAACCTCCCAGAAGGTTCCAAAGAACAAGAGAAAGTCTCCCAAAGAGGAACTACTCCAGCTTTCAATGTTTTCATTGTGATAAGGAAGGACACATTGCCAGAAATTGTCCTTTGAAGAAAGAAGAATACAAGAAGAGGAACTACAACAAAAGACATCATGCACATATAGCTGAAGATGAGGATGAAGAAGAAGAAGAAGAAGGACCTCAGAGAAAGCAAGCAAGAGAAGAAGATGCAGAAGAGTATGTACTATTCTCTGCACTCTTTGGGCCTGTAACACCTGGAGAAGACGCATGGCTTATTGATAGTGATGCTTCAAGGCACATAACGAGACAAAAGAAAATTTTGTCAAAACTTGAAGAAAGGAACTCTCCTCAGAAAGTATCTATAGGAGATGACTATCAATATCCAATGAAAGGAATTGGTGAAGGAAGCTACAAGCTTGATTCAGGAAACCCGAAACCCCCTGAAGATGAAGAAAGTTTTATTTGTATCAGGTCTAAAGAAGAACTTACTTTCTATCTCAGCATTAGATAAGAAAGGATATAGAGTTGCATCCATAGATGGACAAGTACTCGTGTGGCCCAAAGGAAAGTCAATTGAAGATGCAGTTGTTATCGATGAAGAAGAAGGAGGCCTGTATAAACTCAAGGGACATTTAGAAACAACCCTTGTTCATGAGACCACTAACCCTAGTGAACTGTGGCATAGGAGGCTTGCCCACATAAATTACAAAGCACTACCTCATGTGAACAAAGTAGTGACGGGACTACCAGACTTGAAGATCAACCATGAAGGCATTTGCAAAGGATGTGCAAAAGGAAAGAATATCAAGAATCCATTTCCAAAGAGTGAAACAAAAACTAAAGGTACGTTGGAATTAATTCATTCAAATGTAAGCAATCCAATGTCCTCCACATCCTTGAGTGGTTTTGAATACTATATTACATTTATTGATGACTATTCAAAAAAGACATGGATATACTTCTTGAAAGCAAAGAACGAAGTGTTTGAAAAATTCAAGGAATTCAAAGCCTTGATAGAAAACCTTCCAGACAAAAGAATCAAGACACTCTAATCAAACAATGGCGGAGAATATACTTCAAAAGAATTTGAAGCCTTTTGTAAAGATGCTGGAATCAAGAGGGAACTAACTACTCTCTACAATCCTCAACAAAATGGTGTTGTGGAAAGAAAGAATAGAACCATCATGGAGGAAGTGAAGACAATGATATATGATCAAGATCTTCCAATGCATCTATGGGCAGAAGCACCAAGAACTGTTGTCTAGGAACAGAATAGAATATCTCACAGTGCCCTTGGATTCAAGACTCCAGAGGAGATGTTCACGAGAAAGAAGCCTGAAGTAAGTCACCTCAAGATATTCGGTTGTCCAGTATATGTTCACATACCAAAAGAGAAAAGAACCCAAGTTGGACCCTGTTACCTACTAAGTCATACTTAGTCGGTGTTGTCAAGTGAGCCTGGTGAACCGAACAAAGATGATTTGTTCGGACTTCAGAAGACCTTCAAACTTGCTTCTGGGAAGTGTTTTTTTTATCTACCACATGTTCATACCTCCTTGGGGCAGTTGTAATAAAATGCTCTAGCATGGTAGTGTTTGTAAAAGACTCAGTCTCTTGGACTTTATTTGTCAGTCCGATCAGCGCAGAGTGTTTTTTCCCTTGGTTATTATTGGTTGTTGAATAAACGAATGATAATTTCTGAGTTTTTCACTCAATACCTCCAAAGTTGGGGTGATCAACTTGGCATTTAGGCCTATTGAGATTATTAGAGTCTATGTGTCAATGTATAAACATGCTAGGCATTATGGTCGAGTCATATGAACATGTGCTATGTCCCCCTAGGTTTTTTTTTTAATTTTCAATTTTAATTTTTCCACAAAACTTAGGCTATTTTTTAATAGTCTAATTGGAAAAATTGGTCTTGTAATAAAAGTGGGGTTAAAAGTCAGATTCAGTCATGGGGGTGCTCATTTTCTAACTCAAAGCTCCCGGTAAACCCATAAACCCACTTTTCCTAAGTTTTGAGTGATTTTTCCATCACTTAGGTGAGAAAATCCAAAAAAATCAAATATTAATTAAATAATGGAGCAAATCCAAATTCCTAAATCAATGGATTTTGCTCTGATTTGACTGAAATCAGTCTCATCAGCTTCAGATTGACCAGGAGTTCCCATTCCTTGACTGAAGGCATGAATCAAGGCTGAAGAGGAGCTTAACAAGCTCATGCAGATCTGGGGGTTGCACCCTCCTTTCTCTCTCCTCCACACGTGTGGATCAATCTGGGAGTTGGTTGATGGGTGGTTCAGTTCACTGAGTGAGGTGTGACTCTGATTTGCAATTCCAGTCCAGTTAGACTCGGTTCATCATCAGATCAGACTCAGTTCATCATCAGATCAGGCTTGGCTTAACTCTCTGTCAGCTTCAGTCTCTCTTTCAGTCAGGCATGCGCCCCTCTTGGCCAGTCTAACTATAAATAAAGCAGCTTTTTCCTCTTCCAAGCTAGTTAGAGTTGGATGAAGAGCTGGTGCCTATTGTAATACTGTTATTTTGTATCTATTTCTTGAGAATAAAGAAGCTTTGGAGGCTATACCGTGTAGTGCATGTATTGTGTGGCTCCCCAGCGTCATGCTACTAATGTGGTAACGGTAATTTTTCAAATGTTGTGCTTTTCGTGTTGTAGCTTCAAAGGATTCAGCTTAATCAAGTAAGAGTTTAGATTTGGCAAGTAAGTTTACTTGCTTTATTTATTCATGTTGTGTATGTTCAAAGATCTAAGATTTTGCTTAAATAAGATTATTTTTGCATGTTCTTTTTTCTTCCATACATTTATATCTAGATCTCACGGTTTTGTGCAAGTTTTTGTGATCTAGCTGCAGGTTTCCGATCGAATGAGGTGTGGATCAAGATTGACGCCACTTCTTATTCAATAAACTCAAAACACTGTCCCTCGGTGCTACACATAAGGGCCTTCCTCATGCTTTCTTGTTATCCCAGCAACAAAACCAATCTTCTCTCCTCTTTCTCTTTCATTAAAATTAAAATTTTCCTTGGTTACTATGTTTATGCATGAGCATCTAGTTTTATCATATGCAAAATTCTTTCATTAGATCTCCTATATAAACTTTCAAAACTAGATCTCATTTTCAAAAAAGTTTCATAAGCATCTTAGATCTAATTTAGGGAAATCGTCATTTTTCAAGGCATTTGAAAGTAGATCTAAAAATTTGTTGAATGCATGGTTGTTCCCTTGAATCTAAAGGGTTTTATTTAGCAAATCAAGTGCTTTAGATTGGCTGCCCCAAAGCTAGCCAAGATCCTCAAGAGGACTTGTCCTCTTGAGTTATTTTTGTCTTTTCTTGAAAGTACTTTAACTTAGTATTTTTCGGTAGCTTTTTTGGGGGGTTGTCCAAAGAGACTTTTAAAGTGTTTTGGGGCACTTTACACTAATTAAAGCTTGCTGGTTTTTAGCAGGTCTGTCCGAAAAAGAGGAGGAGGTGCTGTCCGAAAAGCGATTTTTGGGCCATTCGGAACCCCCCAGGGGTCTCCCCATCTTCCATAGTCATTATTGTTGTACTTTGTAAGCCCTTGGGTTCATTCGGTATAAGAACCAAGCGGCATTTTTCAATTAAGTTTTGTAACTGAGTTATAAAAAAGCAAGATTGAGTAGGCTCTTTCGAGCCAACTCCCCATCCCCCCAGCGGGGATTCTGCGTTTATGTGATTTTGTGATTTTTTCAATTTTTTTTTAGTTTAGTTGTTTTTTAGTAGCATTGTATACTTTGATTCATAAGCATTTCAATATCTTTTACAAATTCAAAGTCATCATACTACTTACCCCACGACTTCCCGATTGACCCGAAAGGGGAAACAGATGCGCGGTAGGACTAATTAGATAACCTGTGAGTTGTGTTTTGATGGTTTTTTTTTATCATCTATAAAATTAACCCCTCCTCGCTTTCCCGATTGATGTCCACTTGGACCGAAAGAGATTCCTAGAGGTTCACCTTTTTTAACAAAGAACACAGCTTAAAATCCTTAAAAAACTTATCAAGGCTCCATTGTGTATGCTTTGCATTGGTTGCGGTTCGTCCGAGCAATCGGTTGCATCAAAAGCAGTGTGGGTGACTAGAGTAATTAGATTTCATATCTTTCAAGTAGCCTCCCCAGGCGAAAATCCAACGCCTCGATTTAAGCCGTTGCGGTGGCAGATTACCCAAAGGAAGCAGGAACAACCGGGCAGTGACCTTGAGGCACCATTATACTACACCCTTGCGGTGCAGAACACCGTCTCCGAGACTCCAACCAGCCTACATATTCCTTGCGGGTAGCCATATCGGTTAAGGTTTTTGGACATACTCCCCGTACCCCTTGGGTATATTGGGAGTCCCCTTCCCCCTAAGTAATCAACTCATCATACATTAACTTAAAATTTGACCAAGAGCACTTGCAACACCCATTTGTATTTCAACAGCAATCTCATTTGTGGACTCCATTATTGGCACTGATCTATTTGATATTATCATATGTTTCCGCATTACTGCTTATCAAGTTTTAATTTCTATGTTGTTGTGGTGTAACAAATCTTGCAAATATCTTGTGTCGAATTCATTTGTCAAAAACTCCTAAGTAACATATCTCATCACCATAAACAGTAAAGCCTAAAAGCTTTAGCAATTAATAGGGTCTACCCCGCTTGGCTCCGTTAGGAGTTGGCCTAAACGGAGGAGTCAAGAACAAAGTGACAGCCTTGACTCAAGACTTTCCCCCAAGGACACACCGAGTGGCTTAAAGATTTTTGCCACGCCCCTCCCCTAGGTGTGTGAAAGGCGGCAACATTTTCTGGCGTCGTTGTTGGGGATAAATCTTTTTATTCCCGAGTACGACTTAGCTTGACTTTTTTCTAAAGAACTAAAAAGATAGAAATTTGATTGATCTTGTCTTTAAAACATAAAATTAAAACTCGATCCATCTGGCAACTCCACTGTCTAATATCTCTCCAAGGATTTCTACCCAAAGGAACCCCGAATGATTATTCAATCCTCTCCCTGATCCTGAAAGGTTTATTAGAGAAAGGTTGAATATGCAGACTTTTCGTAGAATCCTTGAAGATTTAGGAGACCAATGCCTCTTAGATATCCATCACATATTTGAAGAGAGTCACACTCAACCATCTACCGTAATGTCTAATTTTTTCAAACCCCTTGACTTTTCTCAGATAGCAAGTGCTCCACATGCTATCCCGAGTGATGTTGTCAAGAAACTTCCTACCTTCCAAGGCAACAATGCCATCACCGCCAAGTCCCACCTACGGAAGTTGGAAAAACACCTAGTCTCTTATTGCATTGATGCAACCAATGACCATGATGATGTCAAGATGAAGTTGTTTGCTTTATCCCTAGAAGAAGAGGCTGGAGAATGATACCTTGACTTGGCAAACAACTCATATGCAACACCCATTTGTATTTCAACAGCAATCTCATTTGTGGACTCCATTATTGGCACTGATCTATTTTGATATTATCATATGTTTCGGCATTACTGCTTATCAAGTTTTGATTTCTATGTTGTTGTGGTATAACAAATCTTCCAAATATCTTGTGTCGAATTTATTTGTCGAAACTCCTAAAAATCTCATTCATTTAATCCCATCATCATCTAAGTAACCAGCCTTAGTAGCTCGTAGGGTCTACCCCCCTTGGCTTCGTTAGGAGTTTGCCTAAACGGAGGAGTCAAGAACAAGGTGACATCCTTCACTCGAGACTTGCCCCCAAGGACACATCGAGTGGCTTGAAGATTTCTGCCATGTTCCCCCTAGGTGTGTGAAAGGCGGCGACAGAGCCTTCCAGAAAGAAGGGAATATTTGTTGAATACTATGAAGTATCCAAGGCATTCAGAATTTACATTCCTGGATTCCATCACATGGAAATCAGTAGAGATGTAACATTCGATGAAGAAGCAGCTCTCAAGAGATCCAGAAAATGTCAACATGAAGAAGTATATGAGGAAGATGCACCTCCCAGAAATGTAGAGGCTACATCCCTCCCTGAAGATCAAACACCTGAAGATCATGACACGACAAAACCACAAGAACCTCCCACGATGGAGATATCACAAAAGAGAAAGCCTGCTTGGGCAAGAGAAATTATACAAGAAGCAGAAAGATATGGAGCTCCATAAGGCTCCACAAGGATAAGCAAGAAGCCCAAGCCATTTTCCAACTATGTAGCTTTAATGTGCGATCTTGTAGATCAAGAACCTACAAACTATGAAGAAGTTGTACAAAAGAAAGAATGGGAAGAAGCAATGATGGAAGAATACCAGTCAATAATGAAGAATGATGTGTGGGATATAGTTCCCAAACCAGAAGGAAAGAGTGTGGTGTCTTCCAAGTGGATTTACAAGATAAAACATGCAGCTGATGGAAGTATAGAGAAATACAAGGCAAGATTTGTGGCAAGAGGTTTCTCTCAGAAAGAGGGAATTGATTATGAAGAAACATTTGCACCAATAGCAAGGTATACTTCGATTAGAGCCATCATGGCACTTGCATCCATGATGAAGTGGAATCTACACCAGATGGATGTAAAGACAGCGTTCCTGAATGGTGTGATTGAGGAAGAAGTATACATAGAACAGCCACAAAGATTTGAAGTTGAAGACAGACAGACTCACGTATGTAAGTTGAAGAAGACCCTGTACGTCCTGAAGCAAGCTCCTAGAGCTTTGTATGGAAGGATAGATAGTTTCCTGGCGAGCTTGAACTTTACCAAGAGCAAAGTCGACCCTAACCTTTACTTCAAGGTTATAGATTGATGAACCTATCATACTATTACTATATGTGGATGACCTATTTCTGACAGGGAATGAGAAACAAGTTAAAGAATGCAAGAAGAAGCTCGCTGAGGAATTTGAGATGAAAGATCTTGGATTAATGCACTATTTTCTAGGTCTGGAAGTGTGGCAAAGTTCAGAAGGAATCTTTCTCAATCAGGGAAAGTATGCAATAGAAATTTTGAAAAGATTTGATATGTTGCTATATAAATCCATGGCCACACCCATGGATACCAACCTGAAGTTGTTGGCTAATGAATCATCAAAGTTAGTGGATGTGACTCAATACAGACAGATTATTGGTTCGTTGATGTATCTAACAAATACCAGACCAGATATTTATTTTGCTGTGAACACCTTGAGTCAGTATCTAGTTCAACCTAGACGTGTTCACCTGATAGCTGCAAAACATGTGATGAGATATCTGAAAGGAACTATAGACTTTGGTCTATACTATAATGGAAACCATGACTACAGATTGTATGGCTATACAGATGAATCACATCAGGTGGATGTTATTGTCTGGGGTATGCTATGATTTCATGGTTTAGCAGGAAACAGTCCAATGTTGCTCTTAGCACGGCTGAAGCAGAATACATAGCAGCTTGCTCTGCTAGTTGTAAATCCATATGGCTTCGAAAGCTGATGTCAAGTCTATTTAACCTGGAGTTGGATACCACAGTGATTCTATGTGATAACCAGAGTTGTATAAAGATGACAGAGAACCCAGTGTTCCATGATAAATCAAAGCACATAGAAATCCGGTATTTCTACATTCGATATATGATACAGAAGGGAGCCATAAAGCTCCAGTATGTAAGTACTGATGAACAAGTTGCTAATGTGTTGACAAAGCCTCTGTCCCGAATAAAGTTTGAATACTTTCGAGACAAGCTTTGTGTTGTTCGAAAAAACCTTCCCCGACAGGGGGAGCAGTGATGTTGCAGTAGGGATTGTATCATCCCTGGACACTTGTCCTAAAGTGATCCGTAGACTTATGTCTCTGAGAAAGAAGCAAGATTGCATCATCCTTGGACCTAAGTCCTAAAGTGATAGGTAGTGATTATCCCGTAATAGTATCCGTAGACTTCGGTCCTCGAAAATGTGGTAGGATTGCATCATCTTTGGACCTAAGTCCTAAAGTGATAGGGAGTGATTATCCCGTAATAGTATCCGGAGGCTTTGGTCCTTGAGAATGTGGTAGGATTGCATCATCCTTGGACCTAAGTCCTCAAGTGATAGGGAGTGATTATCCCGTAATAGTATCCGAAGACTTCAGTCCTCGAGAATGTGGTAGGATTGCATCATCCTTGGACCTAAGTCCTAAAGTGATAGGGAGTGATTATCCAGTAATAGTATCCGGAGACTTCGGTCCTCGAGAATGTGGTAGGATTGTATCATCCCTGGACTTAAGTCCTAAAGTGATCCGTAGACTTTCGTCTTCGTATTGTGGATTGCAGGTTGTTGTTGATGATGATGATGTTGTTGATCAAAAGATCAAAGTATTGATGATCATGTTGCTCAAAAGTATTGCTGATGATGTTGCTCAAAGTATTGATGATGATGTTGTTGATCGAAAGATCAAGTATTGCTGATGATGTTACTCAAAAGTATTGCTGACGATGTTACTCAAAGTATTGTTGATGATGATGATGATGATCGAAAGGTCAAAGTATCGTTGATGATGATGAAGACTAAAATGTTGATGATGATGAAGACTAAAATGTCGATGATGATGTTGTCGACCGAACGACCAAAGTGCTGCTGCTGCTGAAATTGAAGATGAAGACTATATGTCAAAGATGATGAAAAAGCTTCCAATGATTTATAGATGTATCACCCTGATGATGTTGAAGATGCTCTCTCTCCTTCTCCTACTGTTGTTGTTGTTGTTGTTGTTGTAGAATACCCTTCTTGTTAAGGCGGGTGTTGAATTATTGTAACTTCGAAGTGTATTCACTTACTGTACCTCGATGTTCCTATCAGGAGAATCATTTGTATTTCATTGTACCCCGACGTTCCTATCGGGAGAATCATTAATATTGTACTAGGTCAGTAAAGAGTCATGAGGAAAACCCGTCCGTTGTAAGTCAGGTCATTAGCACCCTCCGAAATATAATAATATGATGTTTTGAGTCTCCCTAGGAAAGTCGGCCCTATCAAGTTTAGTGGGGCCGACATAGTTGACTGAAAAGTCAAGTGAACGAAAGAATATAAATAAGAGTGAAGCACTCCTCATTTGAACACACAGACACACACTTGTGTAGCGTATGAGAGAGAGAGAGAGAGTCTTATTTGCAAGGAGGAGAAGGACCAGTTTGAAGTCTTATCTTTTATCTTTTTGATCATCTATATTGAGGAAGCTTTTCTTGCTGGGTTTTTCCCTTTAGGGTTTTCCCAGGGTAAATCTGTGTTGATCTTGTGATATTGTTTCTTTCAATGATCCTATATGCTATTATTATTGTGAAATTGAATTGAATGCTGATAATCTAACTTAGCATAGAGAATCTTAACAAATAAAGCATGTTGCTCACCAATGAAAGATGCCTGTAGATGCCCTTGCTCAAATCTAGAAGACTCTCTTGCACAAATCGCCCTCTCCAAATCTCGAAATTGGCTTCTCTCCAAATTGGTTGCTCTCCGTTTGTGTGAGGGAGGAATGAACCCAATAGCAATTTATAACCTTTTTCCTTCCTAACCTAACCTTCTAGACTCTTCCTCTCATAATTAGCAACCATAATTACAAATAAAAATAAAACCATTTTTTAGGGGCCCACAGGCTGTTTTCCCTTCGGAAACACGGTCGTACGGACGCAGTCGTACTGGAAATGCATTTCCCCTGCGAGGTACGGTTTCGACCGTACAGGGACGCGTTTGGCAACGGTACGGCACGCGTTGCCGCATTTCGAGACGCTGAAACGTCGAGGATAGGGGTGGGCCCCACGTTTCCTGCAACATAGAGCTTAAGTCACACTCCAAGAATAGACCTCTCAAAATCATTGTTGAAAAAGACAGCATTGGCCAAAAAATTGGCAAGGGTCCAAAAAAAACTTTTCGACAACGTCAACTAAAAAGACAAAAAAGAACTGCAAACTGCGGCAAGCATTAAAAAATAAAATTTAAATTCATTATTTTCAATTTTTTTAACATATAAACCAACATCAAATAAACATATCGCCACATAAATATATAAAAGAACACTGATGTACATGACGTAAAGAATGTGAAATCAAAACTGATATATCAAAGTCAATACTTAATCCTGAACCCTAATAGTTGTCCAATCAAGGACTCAAAAGTGGATAACCAATACAAAATGAGGAAAAATATATAAATGCATCTCATCATCTTGAATCATCTACAATGACTAATCTAGCAACTAGTTATCTAGTATCAATGGCCTCGCCCCTTTTATGGATAAAGGTCAGGGCTCACTTCCCACTAGAATGTTCGGCATCGTCTATCTGACACCAACTGGTGGGTGTAGTTGTATCAATCTGTGTAGAAGGTGGTGTTGATGTTGACATATCACTCTTAGTGATGTCAAAGCGCTCCTCTGCTCCCCATGCTCGTTGCTCCACCCCTGCCCCCAATGCTTGTTGATCCTCTTATTTGCCTGCCCATGGACCTCAATGCACTGTCCCTGACCCGCTCACCCCTCTTCATGTCCTGAATTACCCTGCCTGCACCTAATCCTTCCCTTTCCTCCCTACCTGTGGGATGATTCCCCCTGGCCACATCTTGGTTTAAACTTCCTGCCACCTGATTTACTCAAGTATATGACTGTGATTTACTCAAGTCTCATAACCCAAGCCATACACGATTATTCTATAAATACTCTGTTACTTGGTTGTGGCTCAACAAGATAGAGCATGGAACACAAAAATATTAATAACTTTGTTTTTCATTATCAAGATTAAGAACAATTACCACAGACAGTTTGCTGGCATCCCAAATAGCTGTTGATAAACTAACATCTTAAAAAGTACCATGTTGTCTTTAGTCTTTCACTCAAAACTTCTAGCACGTACCATTGGTGTTTCCCAGTTTCCGCGATCCCTAAAAGTTGTTTAGGTTATATATGGATTTACAACTTTAGTCAATAAAAGAAATAGTATCCATTTTCAGTATGAGAAAAAATACTAAACACAGGAAAATTCATTCAAAACTCCATGGAATTTAGCCAACGTTCCTTCCCAACTTCAGTGTTTGCAATTATCAGATCAGATCCATGTAACAATTGTAAGCATTAATGATGAAGTATAGTAAACACTTATTTTCAGTTTTGATTCGACAACCTGTCTATGAACTCGCGACTTTCCACAGGTAAATTCCTTCGCAAACATATCTTGAAGACCTCCATTTTGTCATCTGTATCATTGTCCTTTACAATTCCAGGTAGCAAATGTCTCAAAGATTGTGCATTCAGATGCCGCATTTTTATTGAAGAGTCTGATCCAGCTGTGATTAGAATAGAAGTTCCTGGGTCATATCCACAGCGCCAAACACCTCTCCCACTGTACATGCATATAAGACAAAAGCATGATTAAAATATCTATTTAAATTACAAAAGATCAATATTTTATTTTGAACTTTCAGTCCCATTGACCTATTTGTGGTCATTTATTAGACATTAATAAAATGATCTTACCTTATCTTGTCATTCATATGTCATTTTGTAGGATACATTTCAAAGGAAAATCATTGCACATGGACAAATAAATTCTTAAAAAGGATTATATCCAGCTATTAAACATTTCTAACAAATTGTCCAAGAAACAATAGCTGCCTCAGCTATTCAGCAGCCCATTGCTTTTCCATTCAGGTTTTGACACTTACATATGCCCTTTGATGGTTGCAACATGCTTCCCATTTGATCCCCATATGCGACATGTGCAATCCTCACTGGCTGTGATAGTTATCTAGGACACACATAATTAGAATAAGTTAAATGTCATAGTAATCCCATCTAAAATAAATGTGCAATCATAATATGGTCCATTCTATATAGATAGCCATTGAAGCATAATTTTCTAAAAGATAGATAAGATCAGATAAGATAAGATACATCTATTAACGTCACCAAATGACCAAAATATTTTGGTCAATGGAACTCAAAAATACAGCCAGCTTAAATTCAGTGGGAGTGAGAAAGCAGTACCTATCACTATTCTATCAAAGGTAAAAAAAGAGCTATATAACTTCCCAATAGAAATAAAAGTAGTGCAAATACAAAACCATGTAAAGCATAAAATACAGGCATCAAGGCGTGCTGCGGCTAGAAGCAGAATGAGGTGAGAGATAAGAAAAGGTTTCTCCCACAGAGTCAACAATCACCCATGAAAAAGCCAATGCACTATCTAATGATGTCCTCTGGAGAATACCCAGAGCCGAGGGGGCCTGGCCGTGTAAAATGTCAAATGTTCACATCAAGAACAGAATGAGTTCTGGCATGAGCAATTATGCATAATTATAAAAGGCAATTGCAATAGCATTTGTCCATGTAGAAATCTATAGATGGGGAAAGCCATGTGTGGACCTTATCACTTTTCTGATGTAGACACTTCAGTTTATAACTCTGCTTGAATCATGAGTTATAACCAAAAATGTCTATGTTAGAGGATGTTGCCCGCCGATGTGCACACAGTTAGTAGAAATCTTTCCAAAGTTGTTTCCCAAGTCGGAAAGGTGTGGCCTTGGGGGACAAGCAAAGAGTCAGGTGTTGTCACCTAATCTCGATTCCTCCGTTTAGGCAAACTCCTAACGAAGCCAAGGAGGGTAGTCCCTACAAAGAGTCAAGATGGCTCTTGTGTTTTAAAAATGTATTTTGGTGTATGATGAGGATGGGTGTTTTTCGGAGTTTTTAAAAGAGATTTACAATAAATGACAGAAGTAAGTACTTGCAAGATAATTTAAGATGCACAACCACTTGACAATGACAATTTAAAAGTAAAGTGTCCATAGCATGATACAAAAATAGATAAAACAAGTGCTCCAGATAGATAATAAGCAAATGAATAATTGTTAAGACCAGTGCCAAATAGAGCCAATGTAGTGCTTGGGATGCTTGATACAAATTTTGGGTGTGCTTGAGAACGTTTCGCAAGTGTTCTTGGTAAATTTTATTGTAAAATTTAGGTGTGAAGTTGATTATTAAAAGGGAAGAGGATCTCCAAGATATACCTTTCAGTACAAGAAATCTGTCTGGATAATAGTCTAAGTGGTTTCGTACAAGAACATGTGGGTTGTCCGTAGTCTCTAAAGCGGTGTTCAACACTACACCAACAAGGATGTAGCCTAACTGTGCCTGCAAGGTCACCTTACAGTGGTTCCCGCGTCCTTGGGCAGAATTTGCCCACTTTCGATTATTAGCAATCAACGCTGGATTTTCGTTGATTTTCTTGGAAGAGTGTTTTATTTATGATTGAAGTGGATTAAAATGTGACGATTAAAGAATCTACAACTGCTTCTGGGTATCCCACAAGTGGGTAGAGCATACACAGTGTAGTAAATGTAAATTCCAATTTATTAATTGTTGTGAACAAGAACCATCGAAAAACTTTCCAACAAAGAGCACTCTTGATCCACCTTATGACGAGATTCAAGAGATTTATGGAAAAGGTAAAAATGCTAAAGTAAATGAACTAAAAATTTAACAACAACCTCTCCGATAGAGAGTGCTCTTGATCCACCTTTTAGTGAGATTCAAGAGACTTTATGTTCTTTTTAGTAATTTATACGAGATAAAGCAAAAACCTTTTCAAAAAGATGAAGCTAACCTTTCCTATTCTACTCTAACAATTTATTGTGCAGGTATAAAGCAAATAAATGGACAGATACAGGCTTCCCCCAAATGGGGGAAGAGGGGTGTGGGAGCCGTAATCCCACTTGCTTTTATTAACTTGTATTACAATCTTTTCTTTTGGGAAACTTTTTGTCCTTTGAAACTAGGAGCAAAAACGTTTACATGTTTTTGAGAGAAGGGGAATGAAGAAAAGGGAAAAATGATGGGGGTTTGGAAGAGTCTTTTCAAATGGTTCAAGCCTTCCAAGGGCCTTATAATCGTCCACCTTACTGCCAAATAAACATAAAAACCAGCAAACTAAAAATGGAAGATTAGTGGATTAGTCCAATATTTGCACTAACATTTTACACTACTTTAGTACTTGCGCATAATGGAAATGATTAAAACTTTTGAGTACTAAAGCAATTTACTTTTAGATCTAAAGCCAAAAGATGAAACTTGAAGATTCAACATCTAAACTAATGCAAGCAAAATCGAAAGATAAACTTATTAGATCTTATTTAACTTGCAATAAAAAGCAACCGAGAGGAAAATCTTGTAATTTTTTGTAGAAAGAAGGGAAACAGTTGCTCAAGCCCTAAATCTTTTTAGAAAGCTTGGAGATTTGACCTTAGATAACAAAGAATGCTATGTTTTCTTTCAACCAATAATCCAAAGCAAAGGACGATGCAACTTAGCTCAACCTTTAGCTCGGGAAAGGCAACCAAACAGTGATTAAGCTTGCACAAAACACATTAGATTTGGTACAACCCACAGTTAGAAAACCAAAAGATCATGAAATATAGCTGAATAAAGCATGAACTCATAGATCTCCAATAGCAAGGAAGTAAATAAGAAAATTGAAAGCCTCAAATGTCTACCCTATGTGCTACAAAGAGCCCTCTAAGCCAAATTATTGATTTATGCAAAGCAAAATAAATGAACAGTATTACCTCATACACAAAATATCACATGCACAACTTACCACAAGATCTTAAGCCTCCAAAGCCTTCAATTTTATTAATATATAACAATGGACAATACAACATGAGTAGAGATTCCTTACTTCCGTCTCAAATGAGGAAGAAGGCCTCGCTTTTATAACAAAACCCAACCCCAGAGGGGCACCAACCAACTGAAGATCAACTCGGAGTGTAACTGAGTTGAACTGAACTTGGACTGCGCTTGGACTAAGTCAATCTGGAGTTGAAGTGAAGAGGAACTGACCTCACTCACCCAACAAACACCAACACACCCTGTTGTCTGCCGATTGCACACCAGCAGCAAAAATCAATTGAAAGCTATCTCCTCAATTAGGAAAGTGGGAGAGGTGTGACCTTGGGGGAAAGCATAGAGCTAGGTACTGTCACCTACTCCTAGCTCCTCCGTTTAGGCTAACTCCTAACGAAGCCAAGAGGGGTAGTCACAAAAGAGTTTTTATGGCTCTTAAGTTGTTAAAGTGTTCTTAAAGGTTCCGAATGCGGATGGGTGTTGTTTAGGAGTTATTATGATTTGAAGGTGTTATACTTGGTATAAATGTGACACAAAATCAAAGAGCAATCCACGTTGCAACAAGTGATTAAAAGATAAGTTTAAATTCTAGACTTTAATTAAGCATTCAGTGATAGCAATTATAATAAACCATTGGCAATTGATCAAATAATGTAATTATGCGAATTAAAACAAGGACCAGTGCCTTATTAAGTCAATGAAGCTGAAATGCGTCAGAGAATTAAACACACGTCTAGGAATTAAACCAGTGAATGTTAGATTGTGCGAGTGCTCTTGGTAAATTTTAAGGATTTTAAAGATGATCTTGCTTAAGGTGTCTAGGAAACCTAACCGAAAATACTTTCAGTGGCTCTGTTCGAAGACATGACGGACCTGTCTAGAATCACAAGCTAGGTGTTCAGAGAATTTAACCAGCGAGTGTCTAGATTGGGTTGCCCGACGCCCACACTTGGAATTTGCCCACTACCTGAGTATTTATCGAGACAACGCCGGTGCGTTGGTTATGGGGGTGAAAGTTTTATTATGTTATCACTTGCAAGATTAACAAATCCGATCACCATTCTGAGTACGAGTCCAACTTTTCAGGGTCGACAGAGCATACTAGGTGAGGGATAGCAACAAGGACAATTTTAAGTGGAGAAATGTGAGTTGGAAAAATTTTATTATTAGGAGCACACAGTTCAACTCTCCGACAGAGAGCGCTCTTGACTTCGTCTTATGACGGAAGTTCAAGAGACTTTAACTAAACTATATGCTTGATGCAAGGAAATGCAATGGGAATGCTCTCCGATAGAGAGTGCTCTTGACTTGTGTTATGGCAAGTTCAAGAGACTTTAGTTCTTTGTTAAAAGACAAGCAGCTTGAAATAAGAACATAAAGATGATGTAGTTCAAATAAACAAAAGATGAGATGACTAAACTAACAATTAGTATCTACTTTGCAAAAAATAAAACTACTCTAAGTACTTAAAATAAATCTATGCTAAGAACAAAGACACTCTTCCCCAAATGGGGAAGAAAAACCAAGTATGGGAGGCCTTATCCCACTTAGCCTTGTTTTATTAATGAAGTACAAATGCCTTGGGAATTTAATCCTTGTAAGGACTTTTGAGAACTAACTTAAGTAAAAATGAAAAACTCTTACGAGTTTGTACAAAGGAGAATGATTTCTTTTTGGTTTTGGATCCTTGTCTTTGGATCTAGTTTTGCTTGCTCTTTCTTGCTTGGTTTTGCTTTTAGTTCACCTGTGGATAAGAGCTCTAAACAAGGACTAGTAAGAGTGTTAGGAAACCAAATTTAACCTGTGATTCGAAAAGATTAAGTGGATGAGAAGACAAGTGCCTTATGAGATGAAACAAAAGACCAAAACAATGGAATGAGACCCAAAATCAAAACCTGGAAAGGACCAGGCAAGCTCACCGATTTTTATGTAAAATGCACGATTTTTGACGAAATGACTTGAGACTTTTTGTGAATTTAAAATTAAAGATTTTTTAACATTTTAGGCTAATTTCCAAAATCTGGAAAATAGCAGAAAATCAGTAAAAAACAGCAGTACAAAATTGCACGTTTTTTGAGAAAATTGTAAAAAAATTAAAAAATAAAATTTTTTGAAAAAGTTTCGAAATTTTTCTGATTTTTAGGCTAATTTCCAGAATTAAAAAATAACATAAACATGTCAAAAATTAGCAAAAAACAGCAAGCTTAAATTTGCACATTTTTTGAGAAAAAGTACAAAAACTTGAAGAATTAATTTTTTGGAAAATTTTCGAATAAAATTTCTGATTTTATGAATTTCCAGAATTAAAAAATAATGAAAAACACAGAAAAAACCAACAAGCCTAAAAGTGGAAAATTTGCACGTTTTTTTAGGAAATTCGTGCATGTTTTCCAAGGCAAAAAGAAGTCAAAATATTGACTTTTAAGCACTAGTCTTGAAATTTCCAACTAGCTAGAAATTGTGCAAGAGATAGCGGAAAAAGAGAAGTAGCACGCAAAATAATGCGGCAATTGGGGACAAACCCCAAAGTACTTCTCACGACAGAAGTCTGGCAAACAAAAGAATGATGGATTTGCAATTTTGAAATGAGACAAGGATCTTAGATCTAGTAAAAGTTAAAGATTAAAAAACTAGATCTAAACCCAACAAGTAGATCAAAGTATGAATCTTTGATCTACTTTAGTCAATCATAATGCAAGATCTAGAAATGTGAATAAATTGAGAATACTTGCACTACTTGGAAAGCAAATCGATACGATAAAACCTGTAAAAATGTAGATCCGCTTTGTAGTAACCAATGTAACCAAGAGATTTTTTGAAGTTTGTAGTTTGATGGATGAGGCAAGCAAACCCTTTGTTTCTCGATTTCTTATAATAGAAGACTCCCTTAGGCACCTATAGAATGAATGCATAAACCAAACAAGAGCTCTTGTGTTTGGGAGAATACCTAAAAGCCACACAACTTAAGAGAAAAGCATAGATCAAATAATATTGTGCTAGATTGTTAGCCTTCTAATCACAAGATCATATACTTCAGAATCAAAAGAAATGAGCTAAGAATGATATCACCTTGAACAAGATGAAGCATAGCACACAAATAACTCCCACATGGACCTCCAAAGTCTTCTTACTTTATTCAAATTCAAAAGATATTACAATTTTTTCCAGAGTGTACTTGCACAAATTCTCCATCCGAATAGAGCTGAAGGAGCCTCTATTTATACAATGAGATCAAGCTAAAACCCTAAAACCAAATCACATAACCTGACCGGCTCGGCACATAGCTGAGAGCCCAAACCTAAAAATGAAGCACTAGGAGTGAGGGGAGGCCTCCACCTAGGCAAGGCGCCCCCACTCCAACCCTAACCCCTGCAAACAAGCCATAACTGAGCCCACACGTGTGGATGACGCCCTCATGCTGAAGAGGGGCGTGAATGATGAAGGGACGCGTGAGTTGGTAGGTGAGGCCACAACTTAGGTATGGAGGAGCCATTGCTAGGTTTGGAGAGGCCACTGCTGTTATAATCTTTAGTCTTTACCTCGATCAAATCATCAAACCAATGAGTGCTCTCCATTTCATCCAATTCGGGAGTTTAGCTGGAGATGACAAATCCGTTAACTGAATATATCTTTATTATTCACTGAATGTTGACTGAAGCTGAGTTATGATAACTCCAATCATCATAAATGCCCATTGAGATGTCATTTAGCCTTTTATTTCGCTGAATTTGGATTAATTTGGAAAGTTCTAATTTTCTCCAAAATAATCATTTTTTAATAAACAATCATTTTTTTTCACGAAAATGACTTTTTTGAGAAAATGAGCATTATGTGTCCGATTGATGATCTGAAAGTTGGATCTGACTGGCTAGCTGATCAAGAATGATTTTTGGCTTAAGGTTAGAGCCTTCAATCACTGAATTCGGGGTCCGGATGATCGACTTATTACAAACGGGATTTTTCCAATTAATTTATGGAAAATTTAATCAAAAAACTGAGGGAAATAATTAAAAAATAATTTTTTAACCCGTCCGGTAAAAAAATTTCGGAAAATTTTTTGAGGGTCCTAGTGACTTAGGACATGACCATGTTTTATTCTAATAATTCCTAGTAGGTTTATATATACTCAGTTGGGCTCTAATAAGCCCCCAAGGCCCAGAATTCAAAATCGGGCATTCCAGCTTTGGAGGAAGAGAGAGAAAACCCCGTCAATTATACTCGACTATAGGCAAAGCATAATTGTCAAGGACAAAAAACTCCCTGGAATACCTTAGTTGAAATTCTACGTCTTAGGAGACCGAACCACTCAAAATACCCTACTAGCACATTTTATTACAAACCCCGCGGGGCCATGGTCAAAATTATTCAAATGAAAAACTGGCTAGCCAATATTTGCTAGACATGAAGACCGATCAACTGATACACTGGAATCAAACATTGAACATGTTTGTCAACCGGCGGCTCCTCAGGTAACCCAAATATGGTACAAAATAAGTGGATAACACACCCAAAACCCTCACCAACCTCTCCACACGTGCGAGCCCTCTCCTCACACTAACGTACGGTATTGATGATCAAAACAATGAAGGAATCGTTTGATCTAGACATTGGGCTAAACCTAAGTTTAAAAATGACGAGGATATAATGTGGGGTCTTCACCCCACAAGTCGTGAAGATGGAGCACCAGCGTGGATCTTTTATCTTGAGTTGATGTCACCCTCATACTCGTTATCTTCACAAAAACTTAAACCAAGGTAACCATACGATAACCTCCCTAACACATAATGTAATAAAATACGGTTTTAATACATGGTGGGGGTCCACCCCTATCCCACTCATCACATTCACATACAAGCTAGCGTGGGTCTTTTATCTCCTTGACGTCACCTCTCTTATATCATTCACCACTTCAAAATTAATCCCAAAGTTTTAAATTCTAACTTTTAAATATGGTCGCATGCCTTATGGTGACATCATGCCATGTCACTTCACCCCTTTTTTTAATGATTTTTTACTTTCTTTTAAATTGACTTAAGTGCATTTTCTCATGATTTAGCATTAAAATGCCATTCTGGTGCTCTGTTAGTCAAATAACGCCTTCCGAGGTGTTTCAGCTGCCCGAAACATAGTGAAAGTGGCCCTTGGGGTAAAGATGTTGCTCTGAGCTTGAAAATGAGCCCAACCATGCCAAAAACAGACTCCGGATCACACTTTTTTTACATTTTGAATTTTTCCATTTAAACCATTAAAAATGGCTTAAAAAACAGGAAAAATTATTTTTTCTCGAAATCAGACGAAACTCTAGGGGGACCTAGTACATGTCCATACGACTGAAAAACAATGCCTAACACGCTTATATACATCGACACATGAACTTTAATAACATCCTAAGGCCTAACCACCAAAACGAAAATTCCAACTTTGGAGGAGCAGTGAAAAACTCAAAAATTATACAGCGCTTAATCAGCATTGCATAATTGACAAGGGAAAAAACACCTTGGAATAATTGGATTGATAGCCCAGTCTCAGGAAGCCAAGTCCTTTACAAAAGTTTGTCGTGTTAGAGCATTTATTACAACGCACCCAAGGGGTATGAACATGCACTTTATTAAAAAAGAGGCCCAAAAAAGGCCTTGATGAACCACAGAACCTTCTGAGCACTGATAATGAACAGTTGACTTGTTCAATTGGCAGCTCACTGGAAATCCACTAAGTGCAAAATTAGTGGATAACAGAGGATAAGCAGAAACTGATCAAAAATTGGTTACTTTACATCACGTCATGTAAATACAAAAACCTTAACATGTAGAGAGAAAAAAGAGATGTGCTCTTACCTAGTGAATTTTGTAGAATTTCCATCCCTCATAAATGCTCTTACAACTTTTGGTGCAAAACAGAAATTTCAACTCTAACCTTGGAGGTTTTTCAGATCTAAGCCCTCTGAGTTTTCAGCCTTAGAGTTGTTGCAAAACAAGGTACAAAACAGCAGTGTAGATAAAACAATGTCACTTCCAAAATAGCCCATATTTTTAGGCAAACCAAGGAGAAAAGATACCAAACTGAAGGGATAAGTTTTGGCCATGTTACAGCTTGAACTAGCATGTGTGATTAAAGCCACAAAGAACAAGGTTGGCTCAACTATAACCTAGAAGTGTTACCCACTGTCACCTCAATAACTACCTCCTCACACTTTAGGTCAGCTCTTCTCCAACCAAGGAGGACTTCCCTAATGATAGGATAACTAAGGATTTGAGTGAAGAGCAAGGTGAAGAGAATGCTTAGCGAAACGGGCCTTTGTTGTAGCATCAAAAAATAAAAAGGGGTGATGGAAGGACCAAAAGACTAGTGTCAATCCAACAAAGACAAATGGAGTCAATCCAACAAGGGGGAAAAGGAATGAAGGAGCTAGTCCAAAGAGAGCGATTTCTACTAAGAATTTCAAGGCTAAGAATTCCACCGAAGCATGACATAGATAACATTACACAATCTGAAGGTTAAAGGGAAGAAGGACCACCAAGCATGACATAAGAGTCAAGACCCCTAAAATATTGCTGAAAAATGATTGCAGAAATTAACTAGGATGCCCCAAGAATGATGTCACATTAAAACATAGCTAACTAAGGTGTGATTTATGCAATGAAGTATTAAAAAGTGGCACTCTTAAAAATCATAGAAGCAATAATAATACAAACAATATATAAATCAACAAAAGATTGGAGGATATTGTTCCTCACAACCCTTTCAATGAGACAATTTTGTCTATGTATGACCCTAATTAACAAGTCTAGTAATTCTACAACTCATTAAGTACAATTGAAGGACAATGAACAATATAGCCACACATAATAGGAGAAGGATACTGTAGTCACAAAATGTAGCAGTCTCTAAGTGTGGCGAAGAGCAATGACCACTACACCCGTGATACCTCGAGCCCTTGCCCCAATGAGTCACACTGGGCAAGGACCTCTCTCTTTAGGCTTCCCAGATCCGCTAAAGGCAAACCAAGACTAGCCAAGAGAGGTGTCCCTAGTCTTTCTTTCCTGAGTACTTGCCAAGAAAACTCAGCTTTCCAAAACTAGTTGCAAAACGAATTTGGATACGGAACAGGGTACCAATGGAGTTTAAGCAAATATAGCAGACAAATAACCCCTAAAATAACTTCAGCAAGCAGCACACATGCGAAGAAAGGATGCACAAGCTACTTGAGATGTGTAAAAGTCCACTCGGTACCAAAAAGATAGCTACAATCACTTTTAGTGTAGGTTGTCCTAAGTATTGATCATGCATAGCAAACAGACCAGCAATCTAAATATATCTAGCAAGCTGATTTAAAACACTCCAAATGGTCTATGTGCTAGAGGCAAATGAACAACCCCCAATCTAGATACCCCAGAATAAAACTAGGAGATAAAGACCATTTTGGGGCAAAGTTAGAAGTTGTAGTGACTTGTAAAATAGCTCTAGCACTGAATTAGACTTACTATATTTAATATTCAGATCTGAAATGTAACATACAGCAGTCAAAATAACTTATAAGCATGCAAGAAGAGAAAATCATCCACCCAAATCGCTGAAGATTACCCATACAAATCAGTGCCTATCCTAAGGGGAAAATGGAGTCATAATCTATACTCTTCAACATGTTGTCGCCTAATTCGCACCTTGGGTAACGTGGCAGAAACCTTCAAGCCATTGGATGCGACCTTGGGGGCAAGCTCGAGCCAAGTGCTGTCACCTGATACTCAGCTCCTCCATTTAGGCCAACTCCTAGCGAGGCCAAGGGGGGTGGACCCTAATGAAAAGTAAAATCTAGAGTTTTTACTCTACGAAATAAATAATTGATTCTAGGAGTTTACGTGATGAATTAAAATCTTAGCAATGAATTACTGCAAAATGAATTAAAATAACAGCAGCATTGATAATTAAAACACCATTCATGACAATATGCGGAAATTAATTTAACCATAGAAATGCGAAAGACCAGTGCCAACTAAATATGGAGTGCTTGTGTAAAAGGGTTGTTGGTGTGGTCTCGGTAAAAGTATTGCAGTGTCTCGTTGGTAAGTTTTAAGATTTAATAGATGAGTTGATTAAGGAGTGGGTTAATTGTTGGCTGATTTTATTTATGTGGTAATGATCTTGATTAACTTAGGGGATGGGAACTCCCAATATACCCGAAGGTACGAGGAGTATGTCCAAAACCATTAACCGATGCGGCTCCCCGCAAGGAATATGTGGGATGGTTGGAGTCTCTTGGACTTGTTCAACACTACACCAACAAGGGTGTAGCCTAACGGTGTCTCGAGGTCACTGCCCAATTGTTTCCACACTTCCTTTGTGAATTTCACCACCGCAATGACTTAATTTGAGGCGTTGGATTTTCGCCTAGGGAGATTAATTTTTGGCAGTGGAAACTAATTAAGCTAGTCACCTGAATCCCTTTCTGATACTACCAACTGATCAGACAAAACTGCAGTGGAAGTAGAGCATACAGGGATGAAGGCCTTTGTAAGTTTTAAGTGTTTTTTAAGCAAAGTTTTCTGATTTAGAAAAGGTAAATCCCAAGAGTCTCTTTCCAGATTCAGTACTCGGACAAGCCCTTGTCCATGAACATGTAATTGAGAAAGCAAGGGGGTTTATTTTAAACTCAACAAGGCATAAAAAATTTAAGTTTTTTAATTACTACACAGCTCAAATCTTTTCCCTTATTGTACTTCGGTATAGCACAGTGGGTAAGTATTCAAATTACTTTACAAAAAGAAAACTTAAAGAAGCATTGAAATAGCAGCAAACTACACTAACACATGAAAACCACAAAAAAGGACACCGACGCAAATCACCCCAGGGGGGATGGGGACAGGGCTTTGATGAGCCTACTCAAGCCTTATTACAATCTTGCAAAAATGAAATGAAAATGCACTTTGGTCCTTGTACTTCGGAACCAAAGGCTTATACCTGAAAAAAATCAACAAGCAATCAAATACAAAAGATGCTAAAAGACACTTTAAGAGTGTCTTTGAACAATCTTCGAAAAAATTTTAAAAAATTTCCAAGTCAAACTAGTTTTAGGAAATAACAAAATAACACAAAAGAACAAGTTCTTTTGTTGATCTTGGCTATGTTTCAGGGCAGCCAAAGGAAAGCACTCTTATCTTGCGAGATTTAACTTTTCAACTACCAAAAAAAAATGAAACTTATATCTTAGCCTTTAGATCTAATCAAGAAAGCAGCAAAGTGTTAGGTCATGTTTTTGTTTTCCATCTTTTAATACTTTTGTTTATGTTTTAAAGTTTGGTTTTATTCTTTATTCCTAGAAAATTTGTTGATTGGGATAGTTTGAGTTTTTTCCCTTTAGCTTTCATGTTATTTGATTTTTTAGTTTATTTTTACAAGTTTCGGTTTGATTTCATAATCAAAGGGCTTATACAAGGCTTATATGGATTAAAAAGTCTTAAAAAATAACCTAAAAGTTTAATTAGGACTCCTAAACCCAGTTTAAACCTATATCATGAGATTAATTTTTGAAAATCATTAACTTGAATTTTCTTGTAGCGCAAGCCAAAAAACAAATGCACACAAGCACTACAAGAAAGTCGTGCAAGTTAAAAATCATCATTCAACGTTTCGGGGATTTAGTTCTCTACGTCGTCGACACTGCGGCAGCATTCCAATATAAAGCTTCGACGAGATAGTTGCTAGAGCTTCCGATCGCCGATCGCGAAGCTAGTGATTTGTCATCGACACTGCGGCAGCATTCCAATATAAAGCTTCGACGAGATAGTTGCTAGAGCTTCCGATCGCCGATCGCGAAGCTAGTGATTTAAAGCGCCAACACTACGGCAGCATTCAGTCTTGAGGTTCCGATGCATTAGTGATTACAGCCTCCGATCGCCGACAAGCTAGTAATTGGAAGCGCCGATACGTTTAGTCTTGGGGTTCCGATCGTCGATGCTAAGAAAGATTAGTTGTTAGTAATGGGAGACGCCGATACCGTGGCAACATTCAAATATTAATCACTGTGACAAGTGTGAGTATCATCATGAAGGCGAATCGTGGCGGTTTCTTGCGGAAGTGAGGCAATAATGATAACAGACCATAATGAAACAAAGGCGTTTCAAATCACGTTTTTCCTGAAATGCTCGTAGAGCAGGTGGAGATCGTGGCGAAAAATCAGTACTTGAAAATCGGAATTTTGAAACAGAGTAAAATTAGGGCTTTGGGGAGCGGTTGTCTAGAGTGTCAAAACGGTCAGAGAAGATTGGGGCATGTAGTTCGACACCTAGCAGACAGGGGAATAGGATTCCAACAGCTGGATTAGTCGTTTTAACAGGTAGGCTGCGAACTGATTTCCAAGGTTTATTAATTTGGGGTTTTTCTAAACAGAAGATTAATGACTGAATTGAGGGCAGATTATTAGTTGTTAAGCCTAATTGATACTAAATGATGGATGCTCAGTCATGAAGTTAAAAGTATTGTCCAGCTTAAAAGACAATCAGAGAGTGTTGTATTTATAGAAGTTGTTTGACAATATTTCAAAATGAAAAAGAGTGGAAAGACCAATAGAGCAAAACCCTCAGACTTAAGTTGGGTCAAAAACTTTCCAGATTGTGCACAATTGTTTGCAGAAGCAGGATGGTTAGTGTTCTTCGAAAAGATTGAAGGTTATCATTCAGAGGTTTCTTACAAGTTTGCTCAATGTTTAGACAATGATGTAGTGTCTTTTGACACTTTGAAGTTCAAACTAACCAGGGAGTTACTAGCAGAAGCAACAGGAATTCTGGATGAGGGAGAATTCTGGTTCAAAAAGGTGCCCTTCACCATTGATGCTCAGAGATATCTGCTTCCAGGTGTAGTAGCAGACTAGGGAAAAGGTGTTCCTATTCAAAACTTTAAACCTGAGTGGATTGAACCTATTAAAATCTTATAAAGCTATGTCACCTGTGAGGGTAGATTTGCCTTTGTGTTTAAGTATCATTTTAGATTCCTTCAACATCTCAGTCATGAATCTAAAATGAATCTTCCTTTCTTCCTTTTGAAAAGCTTACAGAAGATGTCATCTAGGGTGAAAGAACACCAAGATCATACAAAACAATCAGTTTTTCACCATGGGCTCATAAAGTTGATCATAAGTACTGTATTGCAGAAAAGAGAGAAGACATGGGAATACTTCTTATTTTGTTCAGGTTTCAAAACTAAGAAGCAGGATCAGTCTCAGAAGAGACAGGTAGATAAGGATCAGACTTTGATTAAGAAACTTAGAAAGAAAGTCATAGTCAAAGATGAAGAAGCTGATAAACCAGGAGAAGCTTCGAATCAGGAAAATGAAAACATTGAGTTTGGGCAGCGAGTTAGTGTTGAGGAAAGCAAAGTTTTACAGTCAGAGATGAAAGAAGTTGAGCCAGTGGAAGATGTTTTACCTGCAGAATCAAATCAAGGTGAAGAGGAAGATGTTAAAGAACAAAAGCAGAGCCCCATTACAGTATTGTCTGAAGAGGACAATGTCACGAAAGAAAAGAGTGAAGGTTGTTGAATTTGCTTCAATAACTCATCAAGGAAAAGTTCTGAAAATGTCAGGAGAAGTTGGAGCAGTCTGGAGACCCAAGGCAAGGCTGAAGAACAAGCTTAGGTTAAACATGAAGAAGTTATTAAATCCCAAACTGGCTAAGGAAAAGGTTACAGTAATAGAAGATTCATCATCTCAAGAGAAATTGGATGGTAGTGAAGATGACAGCAAAGAAGTTATGTAAGGTAAAAAACCAATAGTGTTAAAAGATAAATCTGTCTTTACTAATACTAAGATCTCTGACATTTTCATGGAGATTCGAAATCAGATGATTCAGGAACAACAACAAAATGATGTAAAGAGTTCCTGTATGGAGAGAAGAGAGATAATTGAAGAAGAAGTTCACTGCAATGTTGAAGCTGAAGAACATCCAAAGATTCCTGTGACCTCCACAGAGCTTATGAAGGAGGATGAAGAAATCTATAAGAAACTGAAAATCCCATGGACACCAGAAGGGATGCAAACAATATCAGGAGACAAATGTATTGAATCTGAAAAGGAAAACCTGCAAAGAAGCATTAAGCAATACAAGCATCAAATTGAATATACGCATGAAACTAATGATGGATTAGTTACTGCAAACAGGAGACTTAGAGAAGACTTGGAAGAGGTTAACAGTCATTACCAGTAATTGATTGCAGTTTCTAGGGAAGCTCTTAAAAGGAAAAGGCAAACAAAGAATCAGTTCACAGAGCTAAAGCAAACTATCCAGGAGCTGACACAGCAGAATGAGGAGCTAACAGGGAGGATTGCAGACTTGGAGGCAAATCACTTGAAAGCTAGAACGAAAGCTCAGGCCTTGGAGGGAATTGCTTTACTAGCTGAAGCAGCGAAAGACTTGTAAAGTTAGTTAAGAAGAGTAGTTACTAGTTAGTTTGAAAATTCATTTTATTTTTTGTATAATGATTGTTTAGATTGAACTATTCGATAGAGAGCCTAAAAGCAGTTAGGGTTCAGTTATTCAACTGTTTTGGAAGGAACAAGATAAATGTAAGTCTAAAAGAAGACAAATGGTTCAATTTTTGCTGACAAGAGGAGGCTATCAGGCTTTGTTTATGAGCTAAGTGTAAAGACTCTTATGTGCTTTTGATGACTAAACTATGAAATATATGTACTATATGCCCTTTTGATTATTCACTGGTTTCATTTCTAATTTGTGTTAATTACTCAGTTGGTATACTCATTTCCTGTTTAATGTTTTTATGCTTGAAATGCTTGCTTACTGTGGGTGAAACTCAGTATTGTGTTTATTCTGTTGGATTATGATTTATATGTTATACATCTCAGTCATTCAAATGCTCATGATTTAGTGTTTGCTTTGGTCTTATGAATATTTGCCCTCTTGTCTTCAAACTATTCAACCAAAACCCTAGAAAAATCATATTTTACTTTATTGTGTTTATTGAGATTGTGTTGGTTTGTTCTCTTGTAGTCTGGGAACAATTTCTGGCACTAACACGAAGAAACAAAAGAATCTATATACTAGATCTAGCTTGCAATAGGAAACTTCTTTTATGGAGAAGCTAGCACCTATTTGCATTTGCCAAAGGAGCTAGATCTAAGTATGATTTTAAACCTTTAAAATTATAGATCTAATTTGATTTGCAAATTTAAAAAGTAGTAACCAAAGTACAGAAGGTATAAGGAGAAAGAGAAGAGCAGCTTGGATCTTTGAACAAAGAAGACTTCGAAGGTTTAGATGTGTGGGACACAATGGTGTTAATTCTTTCGTAAGAGATCTGAAAGAACAGGAGCAAGCAAGCTCTTTGCTTCTTCAAATCAGATAACCTGCAGCTGGAAACATACTTGCACACAACCCATTAAATCTAGAAATGGAACAAGATAGAAATCAAGAAAATATGAGCATAAACAAATGATACACATAAATCTTGAATCTCTAACTTACTGCAAATAAAAGATTAACAAGATCAAACAAGTTCTAGCAATCCTTCCTACAAAATTGATACCAATCCTCCCAGTAAGCTAGATTTTCATATAGCAAGTACACAAAGACCAAATACAGGTTACCTCATAAAACCGAGATAATACTCCACTCAATTGATAGCATCACACAACATGGACCTACAAAGTCTCTTTATTTCTCAATATCAAAAGATAGTACAACAGTTACAATTCGCAAGCCTTTGCTTAGAAAACTCTAACTAGCTTGAAAGAGGAGAGCAAAGCTTTATTTATAGCAAATACAAGCCCAGGAGGCACCACCAACACTGGCAGAAGAAGTAAGAGTTTAGCTGAGTGAAGCTGAGTTAAAGTGAATCATTATGAGAAATCGGTGGGGTGATTATCTAGTTCAATTGAAGTGTTAGTATAGAGGAGGTGCCACCTTAGATGAGGTAGGCAACCTCACTCTACCTACCAAGCCACATCAACACCACTCGCATGCTCCAATCCAACTTCACGTGAATGTACGGCTCAATATGACGTGAGATCCAATATAACCCATGGTTTAGGTGACGCTTCCTTTAAGCATACGGTAGATCAAAAAACCAAAACCAGAGTTTCACAAGTGACATGCATGAAAAGGGGGGTCCACTCCTTAACTAGCGCAACCTTCCCACATACCCTCACACGTGAGCTTTGAGGGAGTTGACGTCACCAATAAAAAGCATTGGCTACCACAAACATTAACCAAGGCTTATCATGTGATGTCACATTTAAATAATGAGTGACATCACCACCATTCACTAAACGAAAGTGTGGCCCGCACTCTTTTGAATCACTTGCATGGAGAAAGCGTGAGCATACACTATGGTTTAAAAAAAAGGTAAATGAATCATGTTTTAAAATGACACTTCTTTCTTAAGAAGAGCTTTCCCATATGGGACCACCATGCCACATCACTTTAATCAATTAAAATAATCACTTTTTTATTTTTTTATTATTTTCACTTATGCCAAAATGATGTTCTTTTAGCATTTAAGTGTCAATTTGATGCTCGGTTAGCCAAATAATGCCTTACGAAATGTTTTAGCTACCCGACTGATGTGGAAAGTGGTCCCTAGAGTAAAGTGGATGCTCTGAGTGTGAAAACAAGTGTCCCCACGTCAGAAACAGACTCTGTATCTGAGTTTTATTAAATTTTGAAGTTTTTTAATTAAACCATTAAAAATGGCTTAAAAACGAAAAATAAATAAATAAATAAATTTCTCGGAAATTGACGAAACTCTAGGGGGACCTAGTACATGTCTATACGACTGAATTTGAATGCCTAACATGTTGAAAAACACTGACACGAAGGCTCTAATAACCTCCTAAGGCCGAAACACCAAGATGACTACCCCAACCTTGGAGGTGTGAGTAAAAAACTCAAAAATTATTAGTCGTTTGTTCAACAACCAATAATAACCAAGAGAAAAAAACACTCTGGCCTAGCCGGCTTGATGCTTAAGTCTGGGAAGCCGAGAATTTTATAAAAAATTAAATGCTCTAGTAGATTAGATCTAGTTGTCTTTGGATATTGTTGTCACCAAACTTGTAGTTGCCTCTATGAGGTGGATCCAGCATGGACGGTAGAGGGATGGGATGTTGACTAAATTGTCATTGATGCCAACAGGTGTGTGTTAGTGTGTCTTGGTGCCTCTAGAGGAGCCTCTGAGGGTTGAGTAAGTGTCAATGTCAAAGGAGACCTTTTTGACTTTGCCCAAGCCCAAGTCTGAAGCCCTTGGAGCCCTTGGACAATGGCAAAAGCCCTGAACACCCTGTACAATGGTTAAGTACTCCCAAGTTGGTTCGATGATTCCCCAGTTGTGTCATTGGTCCCTCAGCACCACAATCATGCCCTATTACCCTATAAACACTTCGTATTTCCTTAACTAGTGCAAAGTTGCCCTAACATGAAATAAGCAAAAAGTTTTAAAACATAATCAAAATAATATTAAAAATTAAATTAAACTTGTTAAAACCCTTCATCCTCAAAGTAATTTTAAAAGTTAAAATAATTCTTAAAACATTAATAATTTTTATTAAAATTAAACATTAAAAATATTTATGTTTAAAAACCTTAAAAAATGTATGAATATAATTAAAATAATAAATAAAATACTTTTAAAGAATTCTTTCTCTTGAAAACAAGTCGGTTCCCAAACTATTAACAAATCTTAATAAAAATAAAAATAATAATGATGAATTGTTGAAGGTCGGCCCAATAAATAAATCGTGAAAATGTGTATAAATAGATGAACATTCTCGTCCATTGATCTGTACGCTTCTGCACGAAAGTAATGTCGAGCTCGACTCTATCTCAACATATCTGTTTGCTCATTTTTATTGGGATTCAGGGCGTTTTTTTTTGTTGTTGGGTTCGCATCTCGTTTCTTCATTGATTGCATTCGAGTTGGGTTGTATCCGAAGCTATCCGAATTTAATCCAAGCCTTGAGGTCTATTTTATCTGCTGGGTTTCGACGTTTTTACAGCACTCTGAATTTTGGGGTAGTTGATTGAGGGTGAATTCGCATCGTGTGGAAGACTCCGAGCACTTCTGTTTTCACCAGGGTTTGAGTCGGGTATACCAAGCTGAGCCCACGTTGTTGATTACGGAACTGAGACGAGGTTCGGGTTGGAACACTTGACGGGACTATTTACTTTTTCCCGTGACACGGACTGTGTATGAAACCATTCCTCTTCCACGAACTCATTCTGAAAGGGTCGGCATCATAGATTCTGAGGCTTCAAGCTTCAAAAGTCGCGGATAAATCAACAAAGAGGACATTTATAGCATTTGGAGAGAAGGCAAAAAGTAGGTGGGTCGTTTTCCATTTGAAATCTTGTTGATTAAGCCAAGGATGGAGTCGTGAAGGATTGAAAGCGTTCACAAGTGATGATCTAAAGAAATCAAGTTGCCGCCACTGTTTGAATTACTGTTGTTCGAGAGCCGGCAAAGAATCATTCTTGGCACCACTGCTATTTGAAATGAATCGAAGCCTTAGATCTCGGAGTCATGAATGCCCTCATGATGGGAATGCGACTGAGTATACAAGGAATCTAGTCCGTGGTTTGAAGAATATGGTCACTAGTGGATACTCTCATGAATCTGATATAGGTGAAATCGCTGTTTTTTTTTTTTTGTGTGCAAACAAGGTGATGCAGATTCAAGTGATATTATGAATGCTAGGAATACAATACTTTATGAATGTGTGCATCGTGATAATAACATCTGATACGTGGCACTGAATATGCAAATGAAGGTAATCACTGTAGATTTTCAAGCAGTACAGAGGCATCGAGCAACCATCGTAGAATGTGTCAAGTAAATTCAAGATTTCTCTAACAGCCTTGTCCAAGGTTTTAAGGTCTCAGCTGACCCGAACTTTTATAGTCCAAGCCTCTTCACAATGATTGATTGAAGTGTTGAGACTGAGATTTGTCTGAGGATTTTCATTGACTGTGGAAAACACCAGAACAACAGGCACGGTTTGTATCAGAGAATTGGCAGCAACTATCTCTTTGGTTTCTGGTAGCAGCACAGAATATATTGAAGACTGAACAAGTTTTTGGGTCATCTTCCACAGTCCTAAAGTCAAGCACCAGTAAAAAGGTGAGTTTTCTTATACTCCATGATCTATGATGCATAAGTACAATGGTATGTTTGAACAGTAAATACAGTAATACAGTATACAAAGTGTATGGGTACATATATATGTTCCGTGATGAGTGTACTTGTGTGCATGTGTTGAAGTGAATAAGGATGTGAATGATAGTGTACCATTGGGATATGTATACATGTACATTTGTCTGCGGTATATACAGGAATATGTGAACAATCTGGTGCAATGAGGTCAGTGAAAAGTGCAGTATGTGTATAGTACAGCAGTGTGAGTGTGTACAAGTGTACAGGTACATGCAGTATGATCAGTGATATCAGTGTACAGATGAAATTGTAAGTCATTTGATGAAGATGTTGTTCAGTGTTAAAAGAGCTGAGATGCTTCAGTGATTGGGTTTGACGAGCAGTGTGTGGGAGTGATTTATATACAGGGAAGATTTGGCAGTGATCAGAGTGCAGATGTTATCAGCAGAGAGTACAGGGTTTGGTATTTGACAGGTCCACAGGTTCAGCAATCTTCTTCTTATCAGGGTGGCAGGACGAGGCAAGGAAAGGAGGTCGTAGCCTCCTTTAGGTGGAAACCGGAAATCTAGGGAGTGGAAGCTTCCTTCAGGTCGCAGACTGTAAATCAGGGGGTCGTAGCCTCCTTCTAGTTGAAGCCGGAAAATTGAAGTCTATATACTAAGGGAGTTGTTCCTTCCTTCTAGTTATTTTTGGAAAACTATTTTTAAAAGGGCTTCCGTGGTTTTACCCCCAGAACTTGGGTTTCCACGTTAAAACCATTGTGTACTGTGCATCTTGTTATCTTTATACACATTGATGATGTGCTGTGATTGGTGATCAGCAACCGGTTTTTTATTAAAGTTTTATTATTGTACAAATACTGATTCACCCCCCTCTCAGTATTTCAACAATTGGTATCAGAGCAGGTTCCTTCAGAACAGACTAACCGCTGGAAGGTAATCATGGGGAAATTTGCTAAACAAAGCAAATCTTGAACACCCTTGTTTGATGGGAGCAACTATGCATTCTGGAGTATAAGAATGAGAGCCTTTATAGAAGCTCAAGGAATCGAAATATGGCAGAGTATCGAGAATGGGTACAAAGTACCAAAGACCGTGCCAACTGATGCAGGTGAGCTGGCTCAATACAACAACAACTCAAGGGCCAAAAATCATCTTCTAAGTGCTATAGACGAATCTGTATTCAACAAAGTGATGAACTGTCCCTCTGCAAAAGAAATGTGGGACAAACTCCAAACCACATATGAAGGAGACAGCAAAGTCAAAGAAGCCAAACTTCAGACTTACAAGGGACAATTCGAACAGCTAAGAATGAATGAAGACGAAGACATAGCAGCCTATATTCTTCGGGTTGATCAGCTCGTGAATACCATCAGAGGTTTGGGAGAAAAGGTTGAGGAGACTATAGTTGTTCGGAAAATTCTAAGAACTCTTCCCAAAAGGTTCAACCCCAAGATCTCTGCTTTAGAAGAAAGAACAGATCTAGATACTATGACAATGGATCAACTACATGGAACTTTAGTAGCTTACGAAATGAGAATTGAAGATGAAGATACGTCAAGAAAGGAAGCAGCATTCAAGGTCTCCTCCAAACAAGCTGGGAAGAACAAGTCAACGAAAGACAAACCGACAAGTGATGAATCTGATGATGAAGAAATAGCCAACTTTGTTCGGAAATTAAAGAGAGGCACTGGAAAATACAAAGGTAAGTTACCTCTTAAATTGTTTTCATGTGGAAAGATAGGTCATTTTGCTTCTAAATGTCCATATGCAAAGAACTCAGATGGCGAAGAGGATGACAATTTAAAACCCTACAAGAAGTACAACAATTAGAAGAATAAGAACAGAAGAAAGTTTGCAAAGAAGAAAAGCCTCTACACAAAAAAAGACAATAGCTCATCCAGTGGTGACTCCGATAGTGACAGTGATTCTGATGATGACGATGAACCAGACAAGGTACTTTTTATGGCAATAAGCTCGGATAAGGATCATAATAGTAAGGAAGAATTCGAAGATGAAGGAGAAGTAGATCTTGAGGCAGAACTTGTAAGCGCCTTGAAAGAGCTGAAGAAAGTCAGGAAAGAAAATAGATTGCTTAAGGAAGAGGAACAACAGTTTGAACAAACCATTATTGACTTGAAGACCAAACTAGAAGAAGCCAAACGAGTTGAAGACTCTCTTACTGAACAACTAATGACAAATATAAGAGAAAAGGAGAATTGTGAGGCTGAGATAGTATCTCTGAAGAACAAGCTGCAGATGAAAGATATCGCAAAGGGTTATGACAACAGTTCCAAGGTTCTAGAACAAATCATCAGCAATCAAAAGTCATTCTTCGACAAGACCGGTATAGGATACAAGCAGAATACAAATGAAGCCTCAAGCTCAATGTTGACAGATAATGAAAAGAAGCCAAAAAGGTATGCAGAAGTTGTCAAGGACTACAAGAATGAAGAAGAGATCGAACGTCAGCCAGAACAACCTATATCAGAAGAAGGGCCAGCAGAAAGATCAGATCACAGAAAAGCACCTCCTCCATATATTCCCAGATATGGATACTTCTTTTATGGGCATTGCTTTACATGTGGAAGATTTGGACACAAAGCTGTAAACTGTTTTCAAAGAATAAGCTTTGAGACAAGGAATAACCTTGCAAGCCTCAGACAACCACAATACAACAACCGATTTGATCCCTTGAGATCAAAAATAGAATGTTACAAGTGTAACAACTTTGGTCATATAGCCAGAAATTACAGAACGAGGATACCAACAGTAAGAAATGAGGACTTGCCCAACAAGGTCTGGATTAAACACAATAACAACAGC
>LPNX010546292.1:313204-331549 GCA_001517045.1 Pseudotsuga menziesii | reverse complement strand
GTCTTTGAATGTTTGAAATGCTTCTGATTTTGTCTTTAAACAGTAAATCCAGCACATTCTTGAGTAGTCATCAACAAATGTCATAAAATACTTATTCCCATATGCTAAAGGAGTTGGCATTGGGCCACATAAATCAAAATGCACTAGTTCTAATTTCCTACTTGCTCTGAAATTAGATTCATGGAATGGCAGCTTACTATGTTTCCCTAATATACATGCATCACATTTGTTCTTCTCTTTAGGAATAGTGGGCAAACCAAATACACCATTCTTTCTCAACAAACGAAGACTGTTATAATTTAGATGATCAAATCTTGCATGCCACAATGAACTAGATGACAAATTACCTTCTCCATGCTGAGAGAGGTAGGCATAGTTCTGAACTCTTGCAGATGAACCCTTTAGCTTCAGCAGCTTCCCATCTTCGTATCCAGTCATGATGACTTGGTTGTCAAAGGACTTTCTTATTTCAACAATTCCATCAAACATGTGGATGTGGCCTCGCTGTCGAATCTCCACCAAGGACAGCAGGCTTCTCTACAACTCTAGAAGATAAAAAACATTCTTCAACAAGAAATCAGGGAATCCAGGCATCTTCAGTCAAATGGTGCCCATTCCCTTTAGTTTAAGACTTGACTTATCTGCAAAGTAAACTATGCCATCTATTGTTTCATTAAGTTCTTCAAAACAGTCTTTTCTAAATGTCATGTGTGATGTCGCACCAGTATCAAGCAGCCAACAATCTTTGTAAGATGAAAGTGAAGTCATTTCATTAATTCCAAGATTACAATGTGCAACAATACAATGAGTAGAATCAGAAGAATTACTAGCATCTTGATTTTTATTGTCATCTTTCTTCTGGTTATGCTTATCTTTGACGGAGTCCCATGAAGCCCAACACTGATCTGATGTGTGCCCAGTCTTTCCACAACGCTTGCACTACAGATCTGATCTTTTGCTGAAGTTGTTTCTGCCCCCTCTGCCTCTGAAGTTTCTTCTTCCTCTGCCTCTCTTGTTGCTTTCTCCTTTGGGATGATCTTTGGATTGGTCTTTGGTGTGGTTCTTTGGTCAGCATATCAATCACAATATATCAGTCAGCATGATATACAGCATACATTATTATTCAATATAAAAGATATATATCAGTCACTCTGGACAAGGGGCTCGACAATCAAGAACACCACAGCTCGTATCTCAGCTTCACATTAACCTCCAGGTGCAGCGAACAATCTTGTTATAATAATAACAAAACCAAATCCATTTTGATCTTGATGATGGATGGACCGCGTATAGCTGTTCCGACAGGTCGATTTTAAAATTGGTAGCTCGTTGCAGTATATGGAGGAGATTCGATCAACAGCATGTCACAAGAGAGCCTTCACGTGACTGAGCAATGGGTGCAGTATATCAGCACGCAATATATCAGTGTTCAGCGCAGGATGCTTATCTCCTTCAGTCTTCAACGCAGCAAGAGTCTACAAGATAGAACACAGCCTTTCAGCAGCACACTTCACACAATGCACCAGTACCAACAATGTAATCAACTCTGATGTATATCCTTCAGATTTTATGGAGGTCTCTATGAGACTGGAACTTGCGACCTGCAGACGCTGTGAAATATAGAGAAAATTAATGCAAATACTTCGTAGTTCTTGGGTCCTCTCATGAGATCATTTTACAACTCTCCACGCAGCATATACAACTCTCCACGCAGCATATGAAGAATTAGGGTTAGAATGGCAAGATGAAGGAGATTGCAGAGGCATATTTGGGGCAGACGGTGAAGAACGCGGTAATTACCGTTCCTGCGTATTTCAATGACTCGCAGAGACAGGCAACGAAGGGTGCTGGATTTATAGCTGGGCTTAATGTCTTGAGAATCATCAACGAACCCACCGCGGCTGCCAATGCCTATGGTCTGGACAAGGAGGGAAGCGCGAGCGAGAAGAATATATTGATATTCGACCTCGGCGGAGGGACTTTCCAGACTGGCAATGGACTGGCAAGCAGAATGCCAGGACTGAAATGCAGCAGGCAGGAGTTATGGCAAATAGCCAAGCTCTGATACCACTGATAGGTAATAACTCCCGATTCAATATTATTCATGGCTAATGCATACATTTATATATTACATGTGACGGTTGAGCTTCATCAACCTTTTCACCTTCCTATGTAACTGTTCAACTAACTATTTATTTATTTATTTACAATATTATAATCCCGACGGATTATATTCTAACAATGATCTATGACGTCTCGGTCAATTTGAGAAGATTTGGAGGAAGCCTCTATGTAAAATGATTTGCCCAAGGAAGCCAATGCGCCCTCTCTCCTGCACAACAAACGTCAACCATATCAGATTTGATGCGTCAAGAGAAAAGAACAAATGCTACAGAAAAATAGCAAGATGAAATCATAGGTCACAATGATACTAATGAAAACCCCCTAATACAAGCGATGCCAAACAAGCGAGTTGAGGAAGCCCTGCAAAAAAGCCCAAGTGAAGTCGCCCTCCTGTAGACAAAACAATGTTTCCAAAAAAATATAGATCTCACAACAAATACCCAAATGCTAGGAAGCGATAGACTTTCCAATCACCATCGAAGAACACCAAATGCAAAGGAGATCCAAGAATTTCCACAAAAATAGTTTTTCTATTATCCAGATCCAAGAGCCAAAGACCCCTTACAATCGAGAAGCTCTCTCCTTTAAATAGGAATGAGAGATACCAAAATCATAACCACTTTTCAAATGGGTGGCTCAGATTAAAAGATCACTATGTTCTAATCAACGGTTGAGATGAGCTCAACGTAGAGTACATGGATCAATACAATAATATAATACATCAATGGACCAAATCACCCTAGGAGAGGGGATCCCACTCAATAAAAAATAAATAAAGCTCATGGTGGGTCCAGGGGGTGTTAACTAACTCCCCTAATGTGTCCCCATGGCACAATAAAATAAATATAATTGTTTAAATGCAAAATAGTGCCTCTGAGGAAATTGTGAGCCTCCAAAAGCCCCAGAAAATAATAAAATATACCGGAGAGATGGATGTGGGTCCATCCAAGTGCTGAAACTGTTGGAGAAGGAGTGGAAGACATCACACTCATCATCAAAACTCATCCCATGCCATTTCCTTGCATCAGTAGCCCAAATCGAATTCTTCAGTAGCCATTTTTATTCTTTTATATCTGCCTCGGGAAACATGATATGGCCAAACTGCCTCCCAGCGTGCCAGCGTTGTCAAACTGAGCTCACCAAGCTCTCTAGAAGGGGGGTAATATGGTGAAAACAAGTGGTTGGACCACCTCCTCATACAGCGCCCTAGGTGAACCAAACAAATCATCTCTCTACTCTGAGAAGCCATTCAGCATGGCAAAACTGCACCAGAATGGTACACTGAGACAAGTCATCACTGTAACTGCCCGAAACTGAAAACAAGCTATCTCATTGGACTCAGGGAGTCCAGATCCATCTAAGGTGCATACTCATACACCTTACAAATCTCTGCATTATCAAGAATAATATCCAATATCCCCAGAGAGATAAAATAATAATCTGTAAATGATCAATAATATAACCCAGGCTAACATCCATCTACTGCAAGTGTTTAAAGGTTAAGACATGCTCTACAAATCATTCAAATAACAATTATAAGAAGTAGCAATCATTTCACTAGCGATCTATCAACCAAATATAGAGTTTCATTAATTAACTATAACTTAAACCAGACTTTCAAGACCATACTCACTTCATAGTTGTGATCAATTTGCTAATGAAGGGTGACGGCTAAAATCAAAAGGCTAGGCTGAAGGGTGACTACCAAGTCGACACTGTGACACTTTGGATATGGAAAGGGGATAATCACTCTAGCATATGTCGGACAAGCAACAACACAGGGGATGGCAGTGTCTCACAAATGGATAAGTTACATTCAGAGGTGCTTATTCACCTTGACAAATGCTCGCAATCCAAATCAAATACATATGAGGCCAGCAATCTTTAGATATAACTTTTTAAGAACCATTTCTTTTTGGGCTTTTGAATTTCCATAGCCTTGGTCCATGCATTTATTACACGTATTTTTATTACTGAGGCTTCATACATTCATGTATGTTTAAAAACACTACTTTTCATGAATGGTTTTTCACAATATATTCATTTAAATATACTTCAAAGCCAATTTCATTGGGCTTGCCTTGCATTCATGTATGTTTAAAAACACTACTTTTCATGAATGGATTTTTTCACAAGATATTCATTTCAATATACTTCAAAGCCAATTTCATTAGGCTTGCCTTGCATTCATGTATGTTTAAAAACATTACTTTTCATGAATGGGCTTTTTCATAAGATATTCATTTCATTTCCAAATACACTGTATTGATGGCAGCACTATTTGTTTCAGGTTTAGCCAACACAACCTAGGCAACTCAGAGCCGAAACACAAATAAACAAAGAAGCTTGTCCAACACAGAGGCTCTAGTGGGGAAAGGTCCTCTATGCCACAAGTCAAGTAGTAGGTCGGGCTAAAAAAATAACTGGAAGGTAATGGATGGGTGGAGATAGTGAACAATGAAACCAACACTAGCAAGCCAACGTATGGTTGGAATGATCACCTCTATGGGTCAAGAACTTCCAGGTCTAAGTAGGGACATACATACATAATATCAATATATCCAAGTCCACATATTTATATGATCGCCAAATCATGACACTAGATGCTAAGACATGTCACAAGAATGAATATAAAAGCAATGATAACCATAACACAAGATAATATCTGTTGAGTCATATACATGTAAACAATCAATCTGAACCAACATCTGTCCAATGAAGAACTACTAATGCAATTCTGGGTACTAATGACTGCTCTGCAAATGGCTAAATGATTACATCAGTCCTCAAATCTGAGTGTCCTGAGACTCCGTCATGGCATGAGACTCAGTCATAGGTGCTCATCTCAGCATCTCATATGTAAGGGAATTGGCTAAAAAGTGTATTGAAATCTGAAAAATAGAATATGGTAGCCCGGCTACTATATATCTGATAACAGATATATTTTATGCAGATCTATATTCCTAGATTTAGGAAGTTTGTTGAGCATGTAATATAGTTCTTTTATTGATAGTAGGCTCATGTAGTATGTGTTATGATTTAGCCCATAATGTTGCACAACATTTCATGGACCCCTCTTGGGTGACATCTCCTTCTAACATGCTTAAGAGTAGTGCACGCTCTTGATGGTATGTTATAATGAAGACTGAAAGCATCCAAATAATAGCCATGTGTATCTTGCACCAAAGCATTGGCTAAAAGATACCTACATACCTGGATGAACTATTGATTATTGCATTGATTAAATTAGTTTATGCAATGTTGCTAACCATCTGACGAGATTTGACTTGTAGAGAATGCTATGGCCTACAAGAAAAGGATGATGAAACTTGGTCTAAAGGACAAGTGATCCCGCTAATGTGCAGATGGATCGAAAGCAGAAAGCCTCAAGAAGCATGACTCTTAGCCCAAAAAGAAGGATGACTTCCGGTCGAAACAGTTAAGTGGAAGTCATGACTGTTCAGCAGTAACAGCAGACAAATGAGGACCAAATATGTGACCCACAAGCCCAGATAATCTCATGTAGATATTGGTGATTAGAAGCAGAAGGCTTCAACGGATATCGGTCCCTCTACTACAGTTGTTCGTCTCTTCGACGATTATGGAAAGAAGTTACTTTCCAATTAGAGTCATGACAAATGGATCTTGGAGGACAAGAGTTACTCGGTCGATTTCTGAGGAGACAGAGGGAGTTAGTCCTTAAAACGAGGATTCTGGCCTATCGCGTAACTTATAATGGTGTGGCAAAAAATTGATGAAATCTTCCTAAGGAAGAGCACAGTTGTATCCTGAGCAAATCGAGCATGATGACTGTGGCTACAATGATGGCAATACTATTTTGATCCATACAAGGCAGTTGAAGGATCCTTAATATACCTCGTCATCACCAGGATGGATACTTACACTATGTCTACGGATTCTCTTGAGAGGGAGCAGGATGATCAACTACAGAGGGAGCAAGATGCTCAGATGCAGAGGGAGTAGAACGCTTCAGCAGAGAGGAGGACTCCTGGAAACCCTGGGATGGGGTGGGGAAACTAGCCTCTTGATACTCTCTCTCAGGTACATGAATTCAGTCATGTGATTTATTATGTATTTGCATTTCATATCTAAACTGGGTAGGATAGAAATGTATGCATTAATATATTTGATGCCTTTGCTAGCTGATATGTGTGCAGGACTATAGTTTCTCTCAGAGAACTCTATGACCAACATTCTCCCGATCACTCCATGAGGAGTGAGGAGATCTCTCAAACATCCTAAAAAAGGGATGGAGAGGTTGGCGCACACCAGTACCGGTATGACACAGGATGGCACTGTACTCTACACCCAGACACTCTATGATGAAGTGGGGAGATTGGTTCCACGATTATACCCCTCATCAAGAGGGAAGGATGAGTTATGTGTGAACTGTTAGTCCGAGTGTGAACACCTATGAACAGTGACAGTGATTCTTTGTGAACACCTCAGTTCTAGGTGCACATCCGTGGACAAGTGATTCCATATGAACAGTGACGGTGATTCTTTGTGAACACCTGAGTTCTGGGTAAACACTTATGAACAATGATTCTACACCTGTAAACTATGACGATGATCGTGTGTGAACACCTGAGTTCTAAGTGAACATTTGTGGGCAAGAATTTGATGTCAACAACTGCGAACTATGACGGTGATTCTGTGTGAACTCCTGAGCTCTGTGTGGACACCTGTGAGCAATGCAGTGATACCTAGCTCCAACAAAGGTAAGTTATGTTAGACATATATCTGATACTAGTAAGTCATGGTACATGTCTCTGTAGCTCATTGGGTAAGTCATGCCAGAATACCTGGTTTCTGACACTAGTAAGTTATGTTATGCATAGCTCCGATACCAGTAAGTCATGGTACATGACTCCATATGCCCACATGAATAGACACAAAGTCAAGACCTTCGAGGACTATCAAAGACTCATCTTAGGGATGGAGTAATAGTCAAGCTCTCTGATAACTATGTGCATAGTGTTGCTGCCTAATTCGCACCTCAGGTCATGTGGCAGAAATCTTCAAGTCACTGGGTGAGACCTTGGGGGCAAGCTGGAGCCAAGTGCTGTCACCTGATACTCTGCTCCTCCATTTAGGCCAACTCCTAGCGAAGCCAAGGGGCGTGGTCCCTATGAAAATAATCTATGGTTGTTTAATCTATGTGTTATCCACTAATTTTGCACTTAGTGGATTTCCAGTGAGTCGTCATGAACAAGCCAGTTGTTCATTATTGGTGCTCAAAAGGTTCCCCGGTTCAGCAGGGCTATTTTTGGGTCTCTTTTTTAATAAATGCATGTTCATACCATGCGAGGATTTTTGTATAAATGTGTTAGCATGGCAAACTTTTTGTAAAGAACTTGACTTCCTAGGACTTAGACGTCAATCCAATCATTCCAAGGTGTTTTTTCCCTTGTCAATTATGCAATGTTGAATAAGCAATGTATAATTTTCGAGTTTTTCACAGCTCCTCCAAAGCTGGAATTTCCGTCTTGGTGGTTAAACCCTCGGAAGCTATTAAAGTCCACGTGTCGATGTATATAAGCATGCTAGACATGGTTTTGAGTCATTATGAACATGTACTAGGTCCCCCTTAGATTTTTTTTTAAGTTCCGAAAAAATTAAATTTTCCCACAAAATCAAGTCATTTTTTATGGTTTAATTGGAAATTTTCAAAATGTAATAAAAGTGTGATCCAGAGTTCAATTTTGGAATGGGGATGCTCATTTTCACACTCAAAGCATCCTCTTTACCCCAAGACCCACTTTTCCTATGCTCCGGGTGACTAAATTATCCCGTATCACATTATTTCTCTAACAATGCGACAAAATGCCCAAAAATGCTAAAAAGCAACAAAATGCACCAAGGACAAAGTCAAAAGTCAAGTCAAATCTTAATGGAATGATATGGAGGAAATGTCGTTTCTTGTTTTTAGTGGAAGGTGAATTAAACTATGGCATAAAGCATCACATTTTAGGTGAGTTTGGAGTGTAGTGAGTCACCAAAGTTTGAGGGTGCACTCCTTTTTCATGTGGGGTTTGATGTGGCTCTCCTTTAATGGATTCGTAGGGTACTGTTGTCACATATATAGTAGTTGGGTTACATTGGTTCCTAAGCAGTACTAATCAGTTCTTTGAGCCGGTCCTTTACTATGAGATCAGCTGATGATGAGCCACCAGTTGATGATCTCCCACTTTCAACAGATCCAGAGTGTTCAGATTGGCCAGTTCTATGCCATAACTGAGCCTCATGACCCCAGATTCGATGACTGAGTTAGCCATTCTTTCATAACCCAGAGGAGAGATTGTTATAGTGCCGATGATATGTAGCAGTAGCAATTGTTTTAGTGATCATCATATTTGGTTCAGATTTAGTGCAGGTATATGACCCAAGTGATATTATGGTTTGTGCATATGGATTTTGATGTTGCTTTGTTGTCTATTTTAGCAGTGAGACTTCGTTGATAGTGGTTATATGTTGGCGATACTTTATTTTGGTTTTACTTGGAATCTAAAGTATAAATGATCTAGTTGTTATGTGCAAGAGGTTCCTCTATATACTCATTGACCTTGCCCTACTTCTAGTATGGATTTGGTCATTTCCCTTTAGGGTCAGCTTGCTGTCTTGGTACCAACTTCATTGTCTCTATCCATTCGTTGCCTTCCCTTGGTGCTAATTAACCTTGACTTGTAACTTGACTAATGGCATTTAGAATTTCCCCCACCTTCACCTCTATGTTGGAATAGGTCTCCATGTCTATATTGTTAAAAAATGGCAACAAGGTCTCTATCATTTGCATGTGTCCTTGCTTGATAGAAGACATAAAACAGGAAGCTAGATTGATCATTGCCTTTATCCAAAGTTTATACTTAAGAAAAGTGCATAATGTGATCTAATTTTATTTTGACTTAATGGAGGCACTTTTATAAAGTTCAAGTGAAAAATAATTTAAGTGATGGCTAATCTAATCTTGGCCATTGATCTCATCGGAGGATCTCATCCATTGATCCAGAGTGAGAGTTAGGGTTTCCGTTTGACCATTGAGTTAAAAGAAGATTGATTTGGTGGAGAGCTCACAACACAGTTGCTTTCACACACTCATTGTCAGAGAGAGATTCCTTGCTCATAGCTTTTCAAGCAGAGAGTGAGAGAGAAAGTTTGCAGGAGAATTTGGTAGAGACTGAGACTGAAGGACATTTTCCGAAGATCGACAAAGCAGCTCAGGCAAATCGCAGGGGGACTGTACAAGTTGACGCAGGAGGTCGTACATCGTTGACGCAGGGGTCGTACGGTGACACAGAAAGGTCGTATGATGACACTAAGGGTCGTACGCTGACGCAAGGCCATACACGCTGACGCAACGGCCGCACGATCTCGTTGGAGTTATTCAATGAGTTTCGGTTGTACGATTTTGCCAGGTTGGGTACAATCGATTTCTGGATTGTATTGTTTTATGTCTTGCTAATAAAAATTTCTTCTTAGACTGTTGCACCGGTTTTCCCATCTTCGGTTTTTCTGGGGTTTTTCATACCCAAAAATATTGGTCTCTACTAATGTGATTGTTGTTCTATTTTTTCTCAGTATTTACTGGTTATTAGTAATAAAAAAATGTATATAATGGGTAACTCAAGATTAGGTTTTAAGTAAATTTACATGGTATCAGAGCTCTACTGAGCAGATCTGAGAGAAAGAAACAACATTGGATAGATCGAGGGCAAATCTATTGAAGACACAAACCTAAAGTTTCAAATCTAGGGTTTGACAGGTACACTTCATTATGGTCGTACAGTTGAGAGTAGAGGATAGACTCCAAGGGGCTCAGAACTTTCCTATATGGAAAGAGAGGATCATGAGGATCCTGGATGTTAGTGATGCAGAGGAGCACAATGACTCCAAGAAGGTTGTGCCCGCAGATCCAGCAAAATTGGCTAGGTGGCAAAAAGTGGATTCTAGGGCCATGTTGATTATCTTGGAGGGGGTGAAGGATCACATAGTCCCTCACCTTTCCGAAAGGAAGACCGCATTAGAAAGGTGGACGGCTCTGGAAAGCCAATACTAGAGTAAGAACAAGAATCGAAAGATGTTGCTACAGGAGAGACTGCGAAGCACCAAGATGGCCAAGGGTGAAGGACTGGTGCCCTATATCACAAGGCTCACACAAATCATGGATGAACTTGGAGCAGTGAGCTATAAGACTGAAGATGAGGAGCTAGTTCAAATAGCCCTCAATGGCTTTTCTAAACCATGGGACATCTTTGTTAAAGGCATGGTGGCTAGGGAGAAGCTCCTTGATTCGCAGATATTGTGGGATGACTTTGTGCAGGAAGAGATCCATATGGGTAAAGGTTAAGGTTCATCCAACAATGCCCCACAAATCGTGGATGAAGAGGCTCTAGCCCTAGCAAGCAAGGGCAAGGGGGCAAGGGTAAGGCAAAGAAAAAGAAGGGTGGTAAGAAGAACATTGACATGTCAAAAGTCAATTGTCTTATCTGCCACAAGCCATGACACTTTGCCTCCCAATGCCCTAACAGAAAGAAGAAGAACAATACACAGATGGCAGGTTCTGCATATGTGGAAGAATTCAGCAAAAGCTTCGATGAGGATTTTTGTTTGATAGCTTGCATGGCAAGCACCACAGGTAGCAGCATCTAGTACATTGACAGCAGAGCATCTTGTCACATGACAGGACAGAAAAGGCTCTTTAGAAGCTTGCAAGAAGGTGGAGTAAATCTCCCCATTGAGTTGGGAGATGATGTGCGGTATCAAGCGTAGAGAGTTGGTACTATTTTGTTTCAAAGGGAGTCTAGCAAACCCCTCAGTTTTGTTGATGTATTATATGTTTCGGGCTTGACGAAAAACCTTATATTCGTTTCCACCTTGGAGCAAAAGGGTTTTCACGTGAAGTTATGTGATAGGAAAGTGTATATCAGGCCCAAGGGGTCAGATAGGAGCTTGGATCGGGTGATTGGGATCCAGAGTAGGAAGGTGTACAAACTACACTCCGAGTCTGGAAAGGCTCTTGTCAACAACAGCAGCAGTCAGGGTGAGTTGTGGCATAGGAGGATGGCACACTTACACCATGGAGCACTAAGGCATTTGAGACAAGCAGTTACTGGAGTACCTCATGTATAGGAAGAGAAGCATAACCACTGCAAGGGTTGTGCGTTGGGGAAGAACATCAGGAAGTCTTTCCCACAAAGTGAGCACAAGTCTAAGGGGACCTTGGACTTGGTGCATTCGGATGTTTGCGGACCCATGAGTGTCCAATCTTTCAGGGGCTACAGTTATTTCGTCACGTTCATTGATGACTATTCCAGGAAGACCTGGATCTATTTCCTGAAGGCCAAATCAGACGTCTTCGAGCGGTTTCAAGAGTTCAAGACTCTTGTAGAAAACCACACGAGGAAGATTCAGGTATTGAGGACAGAAAACGAGGATGAGTACACCTTGTTACCCCTCAGAATGCATCAGCACTTTTGAGCTTTCAAACAATCCTTTAAAGTCTCAGCTACAATAATGAGTGGGTGTTTCTTTAAACTCTGGCATGGGTGTCTATAGAGCAGCAAGAGTAGCACGTAGGTTGTTGCTTGGTTTCTTCTCTTTGTTTCCTACAAATCCTCCGCAGCCTGCAAAACTCAACAAAGAGATCAGCATGGAAACAAAAGCCATAGATATCATGAAATTATGGAGGCTCTGTCGACATAAAGAATGCAAGTTACACTCCGCATGGAACTTGTTACCCCCATATCTGCATGGGTTGTTACTTGACGATTGCCTGGGTAGTTTTGAGTGTTATGACAAGTATCTTCAGAAAAGCCAAAAGAAAGCAGCTGAAGCACGAGGGCATCCACTCTAGGCCAGAAAACCTGACAATGGAAGGAGTTATAATTCCAAGGCTCAAGACACTGGCTTTTCTCGTGATGGAGGGGACTATGACGACTATTATGGTCGTTTCTTTCTTCGCTTGTACTCAAATGTTTTATTAGATCATGGTGATCGCGTACTTTCTCTTGCAAATCTCGCATTTGAAGGCACTCGAATAGCAGCTAAGGTTTCAGGAATTCATTGGTGGTATAAGACTGCTAGTCCTGCCACAGAGCTTGCAGCAGGCTTCTATAATCCATCAAATCATGATGGGTATGCTGCAATTGCCCAAATGCTTAAGAATCACGATGTCGCATTCAACTTCACCTGTGTTGATTTGCGCACTTTGGATCATGAAGAAAGATTCCCTTAAGCAATGGCAGATCCAAAGGGTCTGGTTTGGCAGGTTTTGAATGCATCCTAGGATGTTGGCATTCCCGTGGCTAGTAAAAATGCTCTTCCTTATTTTGATAGAGATGGGTAAAATAGGATCCTAGAGAATGCAAAACCAAGGACGGATCCTGATGGGCGACTGGGAGTTTCTTGTTTGTTCACCGACGTGGCCCATGTTTTTTCTTTGACATCCGATGCTGAGATTTGTGTTTTGTCTCGTTTGGGTGCTAGAACTGAACATCACCCACGCCCCAAGTCACTCAACGCCAAGGCCTGGCAATCATGGAGCAATCACACGTTTTTGGCAGTTGATTGCATCATCTGGCAAATTCGATTTGGTGGTGTTTGGAGCAGTAAAACGTGTCCACTGTCTAGCAGCTATTTTGGAGTGGAGAATTTTCGGCTGACTAGCGTTTCATCTCCAGCAATGGGTTTAACTATGATCATTATGTCACCTGGGTATCTCTAGTTAAAGCAGTCGAGTCATGAAATTGTGGAGCCGGGTTTTTCATTTGGCAACCATCAGCGTTAATTGGGGGGCAGCTACGCAGCAGTGGCAGCCAACAATTTCATGAAGTCTCCACATGGTTTAAAGCCCACGTTCTGTTTGACAGCCAGTTTGAGATTTCAAGACCTGGGACCTTTCCTCAGCAACGTCGATCTACTTACAGGCCACTCACCTCCCTCTCAAGCAAATGCTTGGAGTCCTATTAAAAAGAATTGGATTATGGATATGAGCATTTTTTAGTTACGTGAACTTTCATCATTTAGTTAAAGACAAGGTCTACTTTAATGATGTGGCTTTTTGGTTAAATAATTAAGCCTAAGGGGTAGTTACTCTTTAAGTTAAGTTGAGGAAAAAGTGGATCTAGGATCCAACTTTCTGTCCGTTATTTTATTATTTTATTTTTCTTTTGTATTTTAGGAGAAAGGCTTTTGGGTCTTTAAAAAGGACTTGCCTTCTCTATTGTAAGGATGGAAAAAAGTTGGCAGGATTTTTCCCCATAGCTGAATACAAAAATCATGTTGGGCGTTTTGATACATTTGGGCATCTCTTTCATGGTTGCATGTTTTTCATAAGCTGTAGAGTAAACCTACCATAGAAGGCCATAATCTAGTCCATTGGGCAATCATTTGCAGTTGTCAAGTTGTTTGCCTACGTTATGTTTTTAAAGGTCTTAGGAGTAATGGACAGTAGTCAGTTATACTTACATTCTCCTTGTCTTTCATTATGGAACGTACTAGTTTAATCTCACTTCTGTGAAATGCAAGGCCTCCCTGAGTCCTCTTTTGACTTCATTCTCCCTTCTGATACTAACACTGGTATTCCCTCGAGGACTGATCCTCCCTTCCTTCCCATCACTCAAAATACCTTTCTTTTTTGTTACAAACGTTTCTCTAAAGTAGCCTCTTCAGTTCACCTTGCCCTTCGTTGCACCTGCCTTAGCGATCCTACCTTAGGGAAGCCCCCCTAGAGTTGGAGAAGAGCCAACCTGATGCGAGGAGAGAGGAGTGCGGTGACATTGGCTTCTCTCGAGAGAGTTGTCATTGAGCTGGTGTGCTCACTTTTTGGGCTTCAGCACACGCATGCCAGTTTTGGGCGACAACACACCTCTAAGGAGTTATTGGAGTTTTGTTCATCAAAGGGGGATAAAAAAGGAGCACACGGTTGCTCATACCCCGTAGCAGAATGGAGTGGCGAAGAGGAAGAACAGGACATTGGTAGGAGAAGCCAAGGCTTTGTTATTTACTCAGGGATTGCCACTATTCCTATGGGCCAAAGCATACATGACCGTAGTCTACATTCAGATCAGGTGTCCCCACACAGCTTTGGGGAGGAAGACACTCGAGGAGGTCTTCACAGGCACTAGACCAAATGTGAGTCATCTACGCATATTTGGGAGTGTATGCTATTATCACATCCATGCTGACACTAGGAGGAAGTTGGACCCTTCTGGTGAGAAGGGGCTACTTGTTGGTTACAGCCATGGTGGAAAAAAACACCGAAAAAACGGCGATGTCCCGAAAAATCGCGACTTTTTCTAGCTGCCGGTTTTTCGGCCCGAAAAAATCGAACATTTGAAAAAATCGGGAAAAAAACAGCAAAATTTGGGAAAAAATAGGGAAAGGTAGGGAAAAATTGGAAAAAATTGGCAAATAGAGGAAAAAATCAGTAAGCAAATTTTGACCCTATTAAAGTACAAATTTTGCATTTTTAATGCTTGTCGCAGTTTGTCGATTTTTGCCGATTATTTTGTCGATGTTGCCGAGAAGATGTTTTTTGGACCCTCGTCAATTTTTTGCCAATGCCGATTTTTTCCACTATGGTTACAGCGAGACTTCCAAGGCATACAGGGTATATATCCTAGCTCGCAAGAGGATCATTGTGAGCAGGGATGTCCATTTTGATGAGGACAGAGCCTTACGAAGATCTATGGACTTACCAGCACAGGATTCAGGAGTAAAATTGGAAGAGCCACAGGTACAAGTACAGACACACACCACAAGTTCTGATAGTCAGAGGGAGTCAGGTGGACAGGATCATTTGGTCGTTGACTTGGAGGATGAGTCGCAGCAGGAGGAGGATATGCAGCAGTCGCAGCAGGTAGACACTAGGCCACGGCCTAAGTGGTTCAAGTCCACAATTCAAGATTCCAAGCACGTGACTCTTCCATAGAGCTCCATGAGGCGGAGCAAACCACCAGATAGACTTAGCTATACGGCATTGATGACATAGTTAATTAACTCTAAGCCTTCCAGTTTCAAGGAGGCTGCACAACATGATGTGGGGCAAGAGGCTATGATTGAGGAGTATGACTCCATCATGAAAAACCAGGTATGGGAGGTTGTGTCGAGGTCGGAAGGAAAACAAGAGGTTGGATCCAGGTAGATCTATAAGGTAAAGTGCACAACAGACAGAAGCGTGGAGAAGTACAAGGCGCGCTTCGTGGCAAAGAGGTATTCACAAAAGGAAGGTATTGAATATGAGGAGACCTTCGCCCCTATCGCCAGATATTCTTCTATTCGAACTATTATCTCATTAGTAGCAGAGATGGGTTGGCGCGTTCATTAGATGGACATGAAGACTGCCTTCCTCAACGGAGCTATAAAGGAGGAGGTATTTATTGAGCAGCTCGAGGGGTTCGAGGTGGAGAACAGGGAGTCGCATGTATGCAAATTGCAGAAAGCTCGTTATGGGCTCAAGCATGGTACTCAAGGATTGACAGCTATCTACGGGAGATGGGATTCCAGCGAAGTGAGGTTGACCACAACCTGTACTTCTTGTCAAGTGAGGTACCTCTCATACTGGTCTTGTATGTAGATGATCTCTTTCTTACCGGAGATGAGAGGCTGATCAAGGACTGCAAGCCCAACCTTGTAGTTGAGTTTGAGATGAAAGACATTGGTTTGATGCATTACTTTCTAGGTATGGACGTTTGGCAGAGAGATGGGTGTTTCTTCATTGGACAAGGGAAGTATGCAGTAGAGATCTTGAAGAAGGATGGAGGACTGCAGACCCATGACGATGCCTCTAGTTACCAATTAGAGGAAGATTGATGCATCGAGTTCAGAGGAGTCTGATCCTACTATGTATCGTCGGCTTATCAAGTCGCTCATGTATCTGGTCAACACACAACCAGACATTACCTTTGCAGTCAACTCTTTGAGTCAATTCATGGTGGACCCTCGGAGAGTGCATTGGACAGCTGTGAAGCATGCGCTTCGCTACATCTGAGGTACAGTGGAGTACGAATTGGTTTATGAGCACAGTGGGAGTGTACAATTAGCAGGCTTCACAGATGCCGACTGGGCAAGATGTGTAGAAGACCAGAAGAGCACTTCAGGTTGTTGCTTCAGCATTGGGTCAGGGGTTGTCTCTTGGTTCAGCAAGAAGCAGAAATCAATTGCATTGAGCTCGGCAGAGGCCGAGTACATGGTAGCCAGTTTGGCTACATGTGAAGGGAAATGGCTGAAAAAGTTGCTTTCAGGGTTATTTGCGTGGCATCAGGCTATCTGAGAATCCAGTGTTCCGTGACCGGAGCAAGCACATAGACATCCGATATCACTTCCTGAGAGAATGTGTACAAAAAGGGACCATTTGGTTAGAGTATATTCAGAGAGATAAGCAGGTGGCAAACATATTCACCAAGGCACTTTGCATGCACAACTTTGTGAAGTTCAGAGAAAAATTGGGGTTGCTACCGAATCCCTTCCTCGTTGAGAGGGAGCGTTAAAAAGTGGCAACAAGGAAGGTCTTCTATCATTTGCATGTGTCCTTGCTTGATAGAAGACATAAAACAGGAAGCCAGATTGATCATTGCCTTTATCCAAAGTTTATACTTAAGAAAAGTGCATTATGTGATCTAATTTTATTTTGACTTAATGGAGGCACTTTTATAAAGTTCAAGTGCAAAAAAAATTTAGTGATGGCCAATCTAATCTTAGCCATTGATCTCACCGGAGGATTTCATCCATTGATCCATAATGAGAGTTGGCGTTTTCACTTGGCCATTGAGTTAAAAAGAGATTGATTTGGTGGAGAGGACACAACACAATTGCTTTGACACACTCATTGTCAGAGAGAGATTTCTTGCTCATAGATTTTTAGTTGGAGAGTGAGAGAGAAAGTTTGCAGGAGAATTTTGCAGAGAGTGAGACTAAAGGACATTTTCCAGAGATTGACAAAGCAACTCAGGCAAATCACAAAGGGGGCGTACAAGCTGACGCAGGAGGTCGTACATCGCTAACGTAGGGGTCGTACGTTGATGCAAAGAGGGTGTACGCTAACACAGCCAATGTCGTACGTTGACGTAGGGCTGACGCAAGGGTTGTACAATCTTGTTGGGGTTTTTCAGTGAATTTCAGTTGTACTATTTTGCCAAGTTGGGTAAAATCGATTACTGGATTGTATTGTTCTATATCTTGCTAAAAAAGATATCTTCTCAGATTGTTGCACTGGTTTTCCCATCTTGGGTTTTTCTGGGGGTTTTCATACCCAAAAATATTGGTGTCTCTATTGAGGTGATTGTTGTTCTATTTTTTCTCAGTATTTATTTTCCCCTGCAATACTTGTGAAGAAACTCATTTGTGGTTATCAGTAATAAAAACAAATTATATACTGGGTAACTCAAGATTGGGTTTTAAGGAAATTTACATATATTGCGTCTCGGAGTTGTTTTATGTGATGTTTGTCACAGGGATGTTCTACCTTTAGGTCTTGAACACAAGTAGTCGTACCAAAAAGTTTCTTTAGACACTAAGGAATTGGAGCTTAAAGTTATTCTAAATGGATGCCCTACTAGCAAAACAAAAGTGTCTTTAGACACTACTGCAAATAAAAGCAAATCTAGCCAGTGGCCAAGAGATGAGCACTCATCCATTGTATGGTGTAAGCCTTAAGGCTCATTTACCCCCACAAGGTATCAAGGTGAGGCAAACCTGTCAGGGGTAAGCCTTAGTCATTTTCTGGAGCCCAGAAAGCTTTCCAGGGCACCTGATCTTGGAGGTCAGCAACTTAATAAAAATAAACATTTTCAAATAAAGTTGATGGCTAGAGGATTAGCACTCATTCTTTGTATAATATACAGCTCATTTTCCCCCACACGGCAACAGGGTGAGACTGGCCCCCAAAGTTCATGTCTTTGTCATTTTCTGGAAGCCTTGAAGGCTTACCAGAGCACCTGCATCTAGAGGTTAACAAGTGGATATTGTTGTCCAAATAAATTGCTAATATGGTTGCTTGTCTAGAGTCTAGTGGCGCCTTCTCATCATTCCACCCATTTGTCAGACACCGCCATTCCCTATTGTTGACCTAGTCCAACTTATGTGTTGAGTGGATCCCCTTTTCCTTTAGCCTAGATGTTTACAGTGTTGAGTGTCAAGTCATTCCCTTGGCCTTGCATGGTTTCATTCACCTTCACCTATGACTAGCAAAATTTAGATCTA
>LPNX010546292.1:255379-312917 GCA_001517045.1 Pseudotsuga menziesii | reverse complement strand
ATATATATATATATATAGTGCTTATAATCACCAACAGAAGCTACTTGTACTTGAGTCTCATTGTTAGCATAGATAATTAAGCATGCATGTCCATCTATACCTTGCAGAATCAAAGTTTAGCACTTGGGTCCTCATTTGATCAGTCTTGACCTGGTCAACCCAGTGTTGACCAAGCCAAGAGCAGGGTCCAGGATGAGTTTTAGACCGATGGTTATGGATTATGATTATTTATGGTCTATGGGTGTCCATTAGACATATTCATGCTTCAGATGGTGATTTACTATGATGGCTTGTATTATTTTTATGATTATCAACATTTACGAGCTTTATTATTTTTATTGTTCCGACATGGATGGGGCCTCTAAAGTATCTTTGTGATGGACATATTGTGTATGAGTACTCATTCCTAGTTGATTTGGACATTCTGAGTCCATTGGTGCGGCTAGTTTTTAGTTTCGAGCAGTTATAGGAGAGATATGGATCTTTTATCCTTTTTGCAGTGTTTTTGCCTTGGGAAATTGAAAATAAAATACAATGCAGATAACAGTGAGATCTCCTAAGGCGCCAGAGGGAATCTTGGGGTGCAGCCAGTCGATTGTACCATACTACTATGGTGTCAGACCCAACTGTGCAGTCATTTAGCTTCAGTTTTTGGTCCCCAATAGTTTTATGTTCCCGAGGTAGCATTTTGATGATGAAAAATGGCTAATGAAGAAATTGATTTGGGCTAATGAGGCAAAGGAATGGCATGGAATTGGTCCAAGGCATAGTGTTTGGGTCACCTTCATCATCTGGCATCAGTTTCACTTCACATGGGGTCTACACGTCCTTCATTCTTCAGTTTGAGGGCGTTTTGATGTATTTTGAGGGAGACATCCTAGTGCTTTTTATCACTCCTTCGTATTATTGACCACCACATCATGTTGTTGTGCCATGGGACCATACTAGTAAAGGATGTTATAACCTCCTAGCCCCCACCATGTGTTATCTTATGTTTATTGGTCATTTTTATGTGGTGTGCCCCCTCATTGGGCAATTTTAGTGGTGCGCCCCTCTTCTATTATTCAGTTGATCTGTGAATGATGTATCTGGCTAATCTTAGTCGTTGATTAGATGTTTTTATCTTTTGATCGTGACCCTTAATCTTTTGGATCTAGATTTTATGTACTTGAGAGATCTATATATTGAGATGCTCTCTCATTTGTAAAGGGACTTTTGGCTCTCTCACTACATAACCCTTGGAGTTGTCTTGAGTGGGTGGGATAGCCCTCTTAGGCTAGTAGGGTCTCCCCCTTGATCATTCTCCAGATTGATCTAAAGCGACAAGAGTTTGTCCAGTGTGACAACTACCCTTCTTCCGTAGTGCACGAGGCCCTTGCAATCACTAGCCAGCTACCTCACCTCTACCGTCCTAGATGGGATATCTTTAGTGGGTAGCTACACGTGTGATAACAGGTACCAATGGAGAGGTGGCGCCTACCTATATTGGTTCTACTCCACTCTAACACAAGCATCTCCCACTTTTACCTCTTAAAACTCAAGATTATGCACACGTTATTTCTACTAGACTCGTGCTTGGATATGTGGCATTTTTTTTGCTTGGTGTGGGATATCTCCAAAGGATGGCGCATCTCCCTTGGGAGAGGTGGTGCCTAATCCTTGTTTCAATCCCTTCAATCACTCAAACCAATTCAAGTTAACTCGCCTCATATTCAGTTGTTTGGTGCACCCCCAGGGGCTTGTAAATTCTATAAAAGCGAGGCTTTCTTCCTAATTTGAGGACAAAGGCAAGAAACCTTTGCTCTTGTATCATTGTTATTGTTGTTTATGAATAAAAATTGAAAGGCTTTGGAGGCTCATGATCTGTGGCAAGGTGTGCATGCGGTAATTTCTTTGTGAGGTAATATTGTTCAATTATTTTGTGTTGCATAAACTAATAATTTGGTTTAGAGGGCTCTTTGTAGCACGTAGGGTAAGCATTTGCAGCTGTCAATTTGATATTTACTTTTTTGCTATTAGCAATCCAAGAGTTCATGCTTTAGTCAGTTATATTTCATGATCTTTTGGTTTTCTAACTGTGGGGTGTACCAGATCTAATTCATTTTATGCAAGCTTGATAAGTGTGCAAATTACCATCCCGAGTGAAAGGTTGAGCTCGATTGCATCTTTTTGCTTTGGATTATAGGTTGAAACTAACACATAAGCATTCCTTGCCCGCATCAAAGATCCTTCCAATCTTGCAAGAAAGATTCAAGACTTGAGCAATTTTTTTCTTCTCCTTAAAATTTTCTCTCTCTCAGTTACTTTATGCTCGCAAGTAAAATCAAATCTAAAGTGTTTTATCACTCTTCATTACTTGCATAAGTTTAGATCTAAAAGTTGCAAGTTTTATCCAGTGTTCCATGGGGACGCGCCTCCCAGGGTCGGGGGCTCGCCCCCTACGCTTCCCACGCCCCGAGGGCTGGGGGGCTCCATGGGAAACGTTTCCCAGCGCCCCCCTTTCTGCGAAACTTGGGGAAACGCGGGTCTAGGAGTTTCCCGGATTGGGGGGCTCCCACACGCCCCTTCCTGAAAATGGGGGGCTCCGACAGGCCCCCATTGCCCTCGATTTTTTAAATTTTTTTACTTAAAAAAGAAATAGTTCATCTTAAATTTTAGGCTTTTACACTAAATGGTCATTTTAAAACGAAATAGAAACAAATAAAAAGAAACAAACATTGATATGATATGCTTGGCTATAACGATTACATTAAATTACACTAAAGTCTTCGGAAACATAAGCATGCTAGTATGCAAATGTTGATGGGATGAGGAATTGATATGTTTATATGTTGGGGTTCATATTTTTATTAATTCTTTTTTTCCTTTTTATAATTTTAGAGACCGACCCCGCTATGTTAGGGACCTTGACGCCTCCCTGCCCCCCCGTCCCCCAAAATACCCCAAAATTTTGGGGTGTCTCTACACATCCCCAATGTGCATTTCCCTGCTCCCACGCCCCCCTGTCCCGGAAACTTGGTGGAACACTGGTTTTATCTCTAGTATCAGATCTAAATCACTAGTTGCTTTCGTACTTAAAAGTCCCAAAATTTTCCAATTTTTACAAGTACTTAACTAGTGTATTTTTTATGTATTTTTAAAGCATTAACCCACTAACTTTGCTTCACTAGCTTGCTGGTTTTTAGCAGGTCGAAGGAAAAAGAAAGGGAGGTGCTGCCGAAAAATCAAGTTTTTGGCCATCCAGAGCACCCACGATCCATCTACCTTCCCTCTTCTTCATTCATTTTCTTCCCAGGACTTGTAAAGTTCCTTTTGACCCATTTTTCAAGAGTCAAAAAAGGGTTTTTCCTTTTCAACAGTATTGTAACTAATTTGAATAAAGAGCAAGTGGGATTACGGCTCCCACACCCCTCTTCCCCCATTTGGGGGAAGTTTGTACCTATACTTGAAGTGGTGTGATTGTTTTCTGTAGGTTAGCTTTAGTCATTCTAGATCAATCATTTTTTCTTTCAAGTCTATAATTTATTTTAAATTAACCAAGTACTTACCCAGCCTCGCTTTCCCGAGTACGCACTCCAGGCCTGAAAGAGATTCTTGGTTGTAGTGATTAGAAAACTCATATTTTTTCATGTTTTCTTTATGTATGGGATTAAATTTCTTTGACTATCTTGCAACACAAGCATACAATCCGTCCTTGAAGGGTCGTACATTTGTTATTTGCTTTCAATAATTGAAACAAACGTTTGCCTCTACCGTGTATGCTCTACCCCTCGCAGATTAGTCCGAGACTTAGGGATATCAAAAGCGGTATTGTGCATTCATTAATCCCCCACGTCTAATTAATCAACTCATATTAATAAAATTTACAACTGTTAAACATTACGAAAATCCAGCGTAACGAACTTGAGGAACAGTGGGAAAATTCTTTAGGGAAAGTAGGAACAACTAAAAGGAGACCGTGGTGTCCCGTTAGGCTACATCCTTGTTGATGTGGTAGTGTTGAACACCCCCCCACGACTCCATCTAGCCCACATTTTCCCGTGTGGAGCCACTCTTCTCAGAATCCGGACGCACTCCCCGTACCATCAGGTATACCTGGAGTTTCCTTCCCTCTTTAATTCACTCATCTAATCCAAATACAAGTTAAAACGAACCAAGATACACAGCAAAACATTTCCATTCTTTCGCGGCACTCAATCTTGTGTAACTCCATTGGCACTAGTCATTTTGCAACATTATTATTTCTTTTAGTATCTTTCGTATTGTGAATGTCATTGTTAAATGTTATGCTGTTGAAATAAATCTCTTAAATACTGCTATTATTTGTTAAGTTCTAACTTTGTCATCCATAAAAACCCCTAACAAACAAATCTTGTCCATCATTTAGCGAACTAAAAACCAAAGAGCCTTAGAAGCTCTTCTTTAAGGACTACCCCCCTTGGCTCCGTTAGGAATTGCCTAAACAGAGGAGTAAGAATAAGGTGACAATGTTGCCGCCTAATTCGCACCTCGGGTAACGTGGCAGAAATCTTCAAGCCACTGGGTGCGACTTTGGGGGCAAGCTCGAGCCAAGTGCTATCACCTGATACTCAGCTCCTCTGTCTAGGCCAACTCCTAGCGAAGCCAAGGGGGGTGGACCCTAATGAAAAGTAAAATCCAAGTGTTTTTTACTCTACGATAGAAATAATTAATTCTAGGAGTTTTAATATGAAATGGATGAAATTAAAGATTACCAATCACTGCCAACAAGATTAACCTTAGCAACACTTTACCCAAATTAGATACACAATACTCAATGACACATTGCGAGATTAACTTATGCAAAAAGAACAGAATAGACCAGTGCCAAAATGAAAAGAGTGCTTGTGAATGTGGGTTGCTAATGTAGTCTCAGTGAAAGTATTGCAGTGTCTCGGTTGGTAAATTTTAGATTATTAAGTGAATTGATTAAGGAATGGGTAAATTGTGGGTTTGGCCCAACAAGTCAAGGCCCTTCGAACTGAATGCTAAAGCGGTAATACCAAGTGTCCAACAGGGCGAGGATGAACCAACTTAGAGTAGCCCCCTGACTCTGTAGTGATTACCCTTTGCAACCTCCCGAGTTCTCGAGAAAATCACTTGTGTGGATTTTCCTATTAAATCTAGTAACTCGTATCCCTTTCTGATACAGCCAACTGATCAGACAAGCTGCAGCGATGTAGAGCATATAGGGAAGGAGTCTTGGTTTATTTTATTAGAGACGTAATAGTGAGTTGCTTAGATGACGATTGAAGAGTCTCTTTCACCTTTCGGGTACTCAGTAAAGCAACGGTCGGATTGATTTAAACTTAGCAATGTAAATAAAAAATTGAAGCTTTTTTAATTACTACACTGCTCAAATCTTTTCCCTTATGGTACTTCGGTATAGTGCAATGGGTAAGTATTCAAATTACTCTTGCAAAACTTAAATAAAGCATGAAATTGATAAGGAAAAACAACTACGCTAACAACATATAAAGAAGACAGAAAAATGACACCAACACAAATCCCCCCAGGGGGGATGGGGACCGGGCTCTAATGAGCCTACTCAAACTTTATTTTGTATTTACAATGAGGCGGAAGAAAGTGCACTTTGGTCCTCAAATTGGGATCCAAAGGCTTACAACTTATTGGAAATTTTATTTTTATGCAAGGGGGGGCTCCATTGGTCTTCTTTTTGCTTAATTTTGCGAAAATTCGCCAAAGTTTCCTCCTCTTTTATCGTAAACCTGTAAAAAACAGCCAACAAACATTAATAGAATATGCCCAAAAACACTTTAAGAGTGCTTTGGAAAAACTACCAAAGTCTGCCGAAAAAATTCTAAGTAAAAAGTTGAAATGAACTAGTAGAAGCAACTGAAAAAATGAGCTAGAAAGCTATTTTTTCAGGGTCTTTGTTTGTTTCATAAGGAAAACAACCAAATTAGAGCACTTAGATGCTAGATCTGAAACTTAAACTTGGCAGTCAATCTTACTAATCAAGACTTTAAATTTTGTAAATGCAGATGACTTGAAGCAAGAAGAACTCGGTAATGTAGATCTATACTAGAAAATTATTCTTTTTCAACTTAAGCTAGATCTAATCATGAAAAGTAATAACAATCTATGTATGAAAATGAACTTAAAACCTTAGATCTACAACTGCTTTTCAAATAAAGGACAAAAATAATTTTTTAAACAAATTTGAGAAGGAGAGAGAGGAAGTTTAGAGAACAAGATGATCCTTGAGGCTTTGATTGTGGGGCACGAGGGACTTTATCTATAAACAAAACAAATGTCAGAATGAGAAAGATCATACAAGATCCTCTCTATCTCCAACTAAGATGACCTGCACTTCACGCAACTCAACAAACAAGATCAAATCCAGCAGCATATACACTTAGAGATCAAAATATGAAAATGTCCATAAACAAATGAAAATATTCAATTTCACATCTCTAAACATTCATACTGAATAAAATGAAGTAGTAAACAAACAACTTCATTCACCTTGCAAAACTGATACCAGTCTTTCAAGCAAGCTAGATCTGGAAATTGGAAGCAAAATGGATCCGGCAAGTATTATCTCAACAAAGCACAATGATAATACATCCACTCACAAAGCACCACACAAGTAGACCTCCAAAGTCTCTTTTATTTCTCAGATAAACAATGATTACATTCAGCAGGCTCTTCCCAGTACATTTCAACTAGTTTAAATGAGGAGAGCAAGCTTTATTTATAGCAAATACAAGCCCAGAGGGCACCACCAACACTGGCAGAAGAAGTAAGAGTTCAGCTGAGTGAAGCTGAATTGAACTGAATCAATCAGAAGAATCGGTGGGATGATTCTTTAGTTAACTGAATAGTTGGTATGGAAGAGGTGCCACCTCACTCCAACAACCAAAATCAACTCCAAATCGCAAGCCTTACTTCCTCATGCGAGAGTACGGCTACATGACGTGAGCCTCACCAACAATATATTTGTTGGGATCTAGTGCATGATAGATCCATAATTGATTTCCCCAAAAAACAAAGAAAGAAAGGGGTCCACTATTGGTTGGCGTAACCTCCAATCAAGGTAGCGTGATCACCCACCTCATGGTTGACGTTTCTTTTCTTACATGGTCATGCTACCTTACCCAAACCAACGTGGGGTGAAATCGAGAATCAAAGTTTCAAAGCCAATGTGGATAATAAAAAGGGGGTCCACTCTTGGTTAGCGCAGCTCCACATAAGCTTGATGTCAACCTCCATTATCATGCAAGTTAATTCACCAACCTCACGCTAAGTCACTTCAAGGTAATCGCATGGTATTTCAAGCTTAATCCAAAGTAATATTATGACAAGGATATGAAGGGGTCCACACCCTCATGCTTCATGCTAGCGCCAACTCACATATGCCTACGATTCCTTTAAAATTTTGACGTCACCATCCATAACATAACCTTCCACAACCTTGTTTTAAAACCAAACTTTGACTTCATACAAGTGGATGTATAAATCGCTAGTCACATGGGACCCTTGCCATGTCACTCCATCACCCCAATATTTTAATACCTTTGACTTTTTAACTTATGACTATAGTGCCAATTTGTCCAAACATAGCATTAAAATGCCATTTTGATGCATTTTAACCAAATAATGCTTCGGTTGCCTAACTGATGTGGAAAGTGGTCCTTGGGGTAAAGTGGACACTCCGAGTGTGAAAACGAGTGTCCCCACATCAGAAACGGACTCCGTATCTCAATTTTATTACATTTTGAAGTTTTTTAATTAAACCATTAGAAAATGGCTTAAAATACGGAGGGAAGAAAGAAAGAAAGAAAGAAAAAATTATTTTTCTCGGAAACGGACGAAACTCTAGGGGGGCCTAGTACATGTCCATATGACTCAATTCAAATGCCTAGCATGGTGAAAAACGCTCACTGAAAGTCCAACTAGGTGCAGCCTAGTCGGTAACAGACAGCACCTGACTCGAGACTTGCCCCCAAGGACGCACTTAGGAGCTTGAAGATTTCTGCTGCACTAACCCCCCCAGGTGCGTGAAAGGTGGCAACACTATGAAAGTACAAAAACAACTATTCTAGGAGTTAAGATGAAACGAATTAAAATATTATCAACCAATCACTGAAGATGAATTACTTCAGCAACTTAGAAAATATGCAAACCATTTAGGACACATTGCAAAATTGATTTATTGCATACAAATGAAGTAGACCAGTGTCAATGAAAAGAGTGCTCATGTATGAGGGTTGCTAGTGTGATCTCCGTGGAAGTATTGCAATGTCTCGGTTGGTAAATTTTAGATTTATTAAGTGAGTTGATTAGGGAGTGGGTTAATTTTGGATTTTTCCCAATAAGGCAAGTTCTCTTGAAATGAGTGCTAAAGCGACTTTAGCAAGTGTCCAACGGGACGAGGCATAACCAACTTGGAGTAGCCCCTTGACTCTATGGTAATCACCCTTTGCGACCTCCCGATTTCTCAAGAAGCAGGCCTATATGGATTTTCCTATTAAATCTAGTAACTCGTATCCCTTTCTGGTACAACCGGCTAATTAGACAAGCTGTAGCGGTGCAGAGCATACAAGGAAGGAGCCTTCGTTAATGTCATTACAAGCCTAAATGTGGTGTTTATTAACTAACTACTCATATCTGAGAGTCTCTTTCCCCCTTTCGAGATACTCAGGAGAGCACAGCCGAGTCAATTTAAAAGCTTTAGAAATGATAAAAATGAAATAACAAAACAAAGACCCGTGTTATCCACTAATTTTGCACTTAGTGGATTTCCAATGAGCCGCCGAAGTAATGAACAAGCCAATTGTTCATTGTCAGTGCTCAGAAGGTTCCACTGCTCATCGGGGCCATTTTTGGGCCTCTTTTTTAATAAATGCATGTTCATACCCTACGGGGGTTGTTGTAATAAATGTGCTAGCATCACAAAAAATTTGTGAAGGACTTGGCTTCCTAGGACTTAGACGTCAATCCAATCATTCCAAGGTGGTTTTCCCTTGTCAATTATGCAATGTTGAATAAGCAATGTATAATTTTTGAGTTTTTCACCACTCCTCCAAAGCTAGAATTTTCGTCTTGGCGGTTAGACCCTAGGAGGTTATTAAAGTTCACATGTCATTGTATATAAGCATGCGGAGGCATCGGTATTGAGTCGTATGGATATGTTCTAGGCCCCCTGAGTTTTTGTTCAATTCCGAGAAATAAATATTTCCGCATTTTTAGGCCATTTTTAAGGGTTTAAATAAAAAAATTCAAACTATAATAAATATGTGATCCGGAGTCCGTTTTTGGCGTGGATGGGCTTGTTTTCAAGCTTAGAGCACATCCTTTACCCCGGGACCCACTTTTCCCATGCTTCGAGTGACTATTTTGTCTCGTATGGCTGTTTTCCTCTAACGGTGCGATGAAGTGGCAAAAAATGCTAAAATGTGACAAAATGCACTAAAGTCAAAAGTCAAAAGTCAAGTCAAATCTTAATGAAACGACATGGAGGAAGTGTCTTCTTGTTTTTAATGGAAGGTGAATCAAACTTTGGTTAAAAGTGTCACATTTGAGTTGAGTTTGGAGTGTAGTGAGTCACCAAATTTTGAAAGGGTGCACTCCCTCGTAAGATCATGAACAAATAATTCATGTGATTTGCGACTTGAGTGATGTGGCAAATCAAGGTATTCGTTGTTGGATAGTTTGGTGAGTGTATCCAATGGAAAGGTGGCATCTCCCCATATCAATTACAACGAACATATCCCATTAATTTCTCAAGTGAACTAAACCTTACACTCTCTCCGTCTCATGAAGGATCCCGCCTTCCTCTCTTTGGTTGGCGACTTGTATACTTGGCATGTGTTGAATAGCTTGGTTGGGGATCCAATTGAGAGGCAGCGCATACTACTCTGAGATCCACTCCACTCTTCCCGTGTTTCTTTTTAAGTTTATTCTAAGGGTAGATCTTACCATTAAGATCATGGACTCGGTCATTTTTTCGTTGCAGTTTGCAAACACAAATCAGCCCATCCTAGCAAATGTTTATGAAGGGTGTGATTCCATGATTGAGTCCATGAGGACCATTGTTATGGAGAATGAGTGTGTTGAGTATGAGACATCGACAAAGAACTTATGGTCCACCATATAGGATATTCTTATCTCCAAGTGAGCTAAGAATTGCACACCTTTGCATTGCTTGGCCCACTCATTGAACCCCAAGTTCTACAGTCATGACTAGCTCAATGGTGGGTAGGGGACCCTCACGCAGAGTCTCTCCTCACATGGATGGAGAGATTTCACAGGGGAGGAAGATAGCATTTAGACAGCTACTTCAGGATAGAGACATACTTGATGAGGTGGAAGAGGGCTTTGTAGAGTTCTCCACTACCAATCAGAGATTTGGAGGCTATGAGGTGCTCAGAGATAGGGGGTTAAGAAACCCTATGTTTGGTGGGAAACTCATGGGGCAACATGCCCTCTTCTACAGAAGATAGCCTTGAGGGTCATCTCTTAAGTTATTTCATCCTCTTTTTGTAAGAGTAATTGGAGCACATATGGGAACTTGTACAGTTTGAAGAAGAGCAGGCTTGAGCAGTCCAGGGCAAAGACGATGGTGTATGTGCACTCCAACCTTCGTCTTATATACAAAAAAAAGGAATGGGTGAAAGGAAAGTCGAAGATGTGGGATGTCTTTCCTAATGATATGGTTTTGGACATCAGTACTAAGTTGGCATTGGCCAACAGAGATCTTAATGATCCAGTGCTAGAGACGGTCACTTTTGATGATGGTGATCCTATGGAAGGGTCATCCTCCACACCAGCAAATGTAGATCATCAGATGGGAAGAGAGGAGGAGGAGGACAAAGAAGAGGGCAGTGATGAGTTTGTTGATTCAGGCATGGAGGAGGACTATTGCCAAATGAGATTCTTCCATCTTGATCTCATCTATGATCTACCCCTTTTTGTATTTACTATTTACTAGTTGCCATTGCCATTTCAACATCTACGTAATACATTTTCTTTTTGATGACTTAATGAGAAATATGGTTCCGACATCTTGAGTTATCATCTATAGACTGTCTCATTGTGATTTGTGAATGTGTAGTGTATTGATTCTAAAGACTAATTTCTTTTGAATATTTGTAAATGTTCTAGTTTTTAAAAAAAAGTGGATCTATGTCTATATTTTAATGTATATAAATTTTAAAATATATATATATATATATATATATATATATAAAACGTGTCCCTCGTGTCCTCATTCCGGGGGTCACCGTGTCTGTGTCAGACATTCGTATTTCCATGTCCTTCATGTCCCATATCCTCGTGTCAGGTGACTTAGTTTTGTATGGAACCTTCCTCACATCAAACTTTATCTTGTATAACAAAAATAATGGCATTGAGAATTCTAGTATTTGGAACAAATGACAACCAAAAACTTACAAAGGAAATAGAAAATCATTGATAGAACTTATCCATGCATCACAGATGTCTCAGCACATGAATTGGTCCTTGTGGAGTATACTGCTTATCATTGGTGGCATTTGCTTTGAGCAATAAATGAAAATTCAGGTGGTAAGCAAGAATTTAATTTGGGCTTTTACATTGCCATCGCAAAATGTTCTTCTTTACTCCTTTTCCTGCTACTGTGCTTAAGAAAACTTCAGAAAAGACCTAGCAGCCTGGTATTCACTCTAGGATACTTCAAGAAGAAATCCCAGCTTCCAACTCCTCTCCCAATGAAGGATAAAGAAATCCCAGCTGGCACGGATTTGACTCCTCTTGGTGCCATTCACCTGCCAGGTAATGCCTTGTAGCTCACTACCAACAACTTGCTACAACTGAGGCTTTTCGAAGGCAATTTGCAACTCAATCCCTATTCTCTTTCACACACTTGTAAATTGTCTTCAAAACACCCCACATGTTCTCGGTCTTCTAAAGAAAACTATAAATCATTTATTAATTTCATCACAAATCCAAGAATAGTATCAAACAGTCATAGTCCAAACAGTTATCTTCAGTTAGTCCTCCATCAATATCCCATATTAACATACTGACAGGAAAATTTGGTATGTCAAGTTATACATTACAGCCATTATGCTCTCAATGTGGCCCAGCAGAGTAAGTGTAAAAATATAACAACAGAGAAAGAAAAGGTAGATACTTACATTATCAGAGATGTAGCAATCCCAAATCCGAGCATTATGACCAAAGAGAATTGGTCCTGCAATAATATCAACATTGGGAAGAGTGTGTGGATCATCTATATCATTCACATTGAAGTTGCAAGTCCATATACGGGCACTGCATGAACATGAATGCAAAATAGAGATTTAACTTTGAAACCAGTGATTTGGAGAGCAAAAAAATAATATGAATAATAAATTTGGGGGGAATATGACATGTTTGCTCAGGATCTTGTTGATAAAACTCTTTAACTTTGAAACAAGCACAAGAAGTTCGTTCATGCTAGAATCCAAACTATGCCAAAGATTGGTCTACCTGCGATCATCAGAGGCAGAAATAATTTTTAATCCATCACAGGACCATGCAATTCGAAAAATAGATCCCTCGTGTCCAGCGAGCCTATTCAATAAAATGGAACCATATTGAAGATTTTGCAGTTTTTCATTTGTGGTCTTGATGGCTGTGTTAGTGACATGTATTTCCTCTGAACTTATACCCAGAGTTGCTTGTTGAGAAACAATTTTCCAGATCAAAATCTGGCATCCAATAAAATCAAATGAGAAAATAAAATACAAAATACAACTGACGCAATAGCCTGAATAAAAAATGAGGCGCATTTTAGAGTTTTGTTCAACAATTGAGTAATCTTCAAATGATACAATTTGAACTGAAGCAAACTGTAGATAACAAGATGATCACCACCTTGCTCACCAGCAATATGCCAATATAAAATGCTTAAATAAGGGACACATTTTTAACCCTGATATGCACAGATTAAGAATTTACAAAAACACAAAGCAAAGCCTGAAATCATGAGGACTTAATAAATCAAATTCAGATTCATATTAGAATCTCATAAACTTATTAGAAGCACCCAATCCTGTAAGCTCTGTATTGACTACCTTAATGCTGTAATGTTTAGAAACATATAAATCATCCCTATCCAGAAATTAACTTTTGTATTCCATATTCAAAGGCATAAGAGAAAGAACAACTTACCTCATTATAGATAGTACCTGATGCAACACAAAGTGTCTCCACAGAATCACCCCACAAACGCATACAATATAGAAGGCACCTCTCTGAAAACAATATTTATTATGACAACATAAATACCAAGCAATGAATTATAGAGCTGAAATATTTTCCTGTTCTACTTGCAAGCAATGGATTGAAATGATGCCTGTGCTCTCTGCTAAAACAATTTAACTTTCTCCTAGAAACCCAAACACTTCTATTAATGAAAGAATCTCATATGCCATCAATGTTTTACATCCCCAGTAAATAGATGTTGCTATGCTGTGTATTTGATTTATGAAACCATGGTTTGATGCAAGGTTTTAGAATAGATAGCTAGAAAGAATTCCATCCGTGTTTAATTTTTTTAATAAGTCTTTTAGCTCACTAGTCGATACTTACAAAGCTGAAAGTAAACCATGGCTATTTGCTTGGTTGTGACCATGGTAATTTTCTTGATTAGTTTATTTTTTAACTAATAAGATTATTTAGAGATTTCTCAATTAGTTAACCACAACAGAAAAAAAAATTAGTCAAGCAAATAACCTAAGATAATAACATTATATTATATTACACCAAGATTTAGCACCTAAGACAACTCCATTATACAACTATGTATAAACTCAGTAGTGTTACCTCCAAGACCTGCACAAAAGATAAGTCCAATTACCAAGCACAAACCCTAAGGAAGCTTGAGGACACCACCCACTATCACCTCGGCAGTTGTCCTCCACACTTTAGGCCAGCTCTTCTCTGGCACAAGGGATGATTTTCTAATAAGACTACAAAACTGCCCTTGCAAAGCTTGATATAAAAAACAGATTTGTAGAATGAAGATACTTTTAGATTTAGCTAATAAAGTGATGGACTATCAAAACTAGTGTCTATCCATTGGGCAATGGAGTCAAGATCAAAAAGCCATATGGCTTGAGTATGATGGAGAAGACAGGATTAAGACATGCATTGATGTGCTACAATTTGTCCAAAACAGATTTTCAGAATGTGCAAGAATAAGTGAGAGCCCTTATGTAAGATGCACAATCACAACAATGAAATTACTGATAAGTGATAACATGCAACCTGTTAGAACATAAGACTTACATATGTAATAGTCACCTTAGTGACTTAGGCTATAAAAGTTAGGGTTTTGTTTATTATTATTTTTTATACTTTTGGACAAATAAGACCTCTATAACTCTTTATAAGAGAGAGAAATGTCATTGTAATAAATGCACTGGTTATTCATAGTATCAAAAGTATTATTGCGTAATCTCTCCCATGTGCTCTGTGGTGTAACCATATCTAGCGTTTCTAGAACCTATAACATGGTATTAAAGTGGGTTCATTATTGACATATCTACATATTAATCAAAGGAAAATCATGCAACAAGGGTTAAAGTTTTCGTCTAACAAATCTTGTAATTAAAACACCTGATGATTTTGAGAGAAGAGTCGAGCCACCTTTAGGAAGGAGTTGAACATAGCTACCATTCAAAGAATAAAATTAGAGAGGAAGAAGTACCTTGTTTGTTGTTGAGAAGGAGAATGGTCGAAGAAAGAATGCCCAACCAATAGCTTGCAGCCACTGCCTTTCTCAATTGGAATCAAACATTGTGAAGAAGCTAGTCGTCATCATGAGCCACCTAGCTGCAATTGATATAGTTGTCGATCCAGTAACCAGTACCACTCATAGAGCCGTTAATTGAAGGAAATCATACAATTATCATTGTGAAGTATTTGTTTATAATATGGTATAGTGGTGTCACTACTTCTGAATCCATATAGTGGTGTATAAAAAGGAACTTCCATATTTTTTAATGTATAGCCACCATACTTATCTGCTCAGTTCAAGATTGAAGCAAAGCATATCAAATAAAATAAACATACACAACCGCTGTATTAAATCAAAGTGTCATATCGAGTCAAAACAAATCAGTCATGGCCCATCAACCATACAACTGGTTGTCAATGTTATGTCCACCACTAATCGCCATACATACCACCATATGATTTATATCCAGCCAACCTACTGTGCAAACTGGCATTTAGGTATTAATAGAGCAAACAAAGTCCAATTTCCATATTTAGAGTAGGAAAATTTGAAACAAAAATAAAGATAACTTGTTCTTCACTATCCTGGTTGGTGGATAGTGGTGCCTCCAGGCACATGACAGGTAACCGTGGAGCTCTCACTAGTTACAGAAAGAAGAAGTTCACCACACAGGTGGAACTTGGAGATGACTCCACTTACAAGATTGAAGGAGTTGGCTCAGCCTCACTTCAGCTTGACTCAGGTACGGTTCTTCATATTGATGATGTCTTTTATGTTCCTGGTTTAAAGAAGAATCTTCTATCTGTTGCTGGCTTAGAGGACATGGGCTGCAGAGTCCTCTTCATGGACAAGAAATTCCTTCTATGGGCAAAGGACGAAGATCTAAGCTCAGCTATACAGATTGGGGTTCTAGGGGGAGGCCTTTACAAGGCTTCCAAAAATTCCACTCACGCGTTCGTACATCATACAGTTGATCCATGTGGACTGTGGCATAAAAGGTTTGGACACCTTCACTACACAACTCTCCCAGGCTTGCAGAAGATGGTCACAGACATGCCAGAGGTATCTCCAAAACATGATGGAATTTGCAAAGGATGTGCTCTAGGTAAGAACACTAAGAAATCCTTTTCCAGAAGCAAGAATAGATCTAAAGGAATTTTGGATTTGATTTGTTACCATCTCAGCGGTGACACTTTTGTTGACAGTTTTTCAGTGTTCCACGGGGACGCGCCTCCCAGGGTCGGGGGCTCGCCCCCTACGCTTCCCACGCCCCGGGGGCTGGGGGGCTCCATGGGAAACGTTTCCCAGCACCCCCCTTTCTGCGAAACTTGGGGAAACGCGGGTCTAGGAGTTTCCCGGATTGGGGGGCTCCCACACGCCCCCTCCTAAAAATGGGGGGCTCCGACAGGCCCCCACTGCCCTCGATTTTTAAATTTTTTTACTTAAAAAAGAAATGGTTCATCTTAAATTTTAGGCTTTTACACTAAATGGTCATTTTAAAACGAAATAGAAACAAATAAAAAGAAACAAACATCGATATGATATGCTTGGCTATAATGATTACATTAAATTACACTAAATTCTTCGGGAACATAAGCATGCTAGTATGCAAATGGTGATGGGATGAGGAATTGATATGTTTATATGTTGGGGTTCATATTTTTATTATTTTTCTTTTTTCTTATTTATAATTTTAGAGACCAACCCCCCTATGTTAGGGACCTTGACGCCTCCCCGTCCCCCAAAATACCCCAAAATTTTGGGGTGTCTCTACACGTCCCCAATGTGCGTTTCCCCGCTCCCACGCCCCGGAAACTTGGTGGAACACTGCAGTTTTTAGCTTTCTTTTGGCTATTTCTTACAGGAAACATGACCAGAGAAATGGGAAAAGGCCTGAAGCAACCTCCAAACATATGCCCCTGTTCCAGTACCGTATTTGAATGAAAAAAGAGGCAGAGAATGCAGCTATTGTATATGGCTGTTTTGAATTTAGCCTGGAAGATATGGCTTGTCATGCAAGAGATCTTTTTACTGCATTGGCAGCTCTTTCATGGGTTGAACCTGTCCCTGAGGTCTGCCTTGAAGCTGTATGGTCAGCTCTAGGGCAGGATAGTACCTTTCTTCTTGCAGCGGGCAAACTTATAGAAAGTTCTTTGTTGTCGAAAGGATCTTTGTTCACAAAAGCAGAGACATATATGATGTATCATGTGCATGATATGGTTTCCTTGTATCTTGAGAATAAGGTCCATGATGCAATCAAGATGCTCCTAATGGATGCAAGATCTGAAGCATCTGCGGCTGTTGTGGCACCATGGATTTTTGTCTTTGGGAAAGAGGAAGCAAAGAAGGGTGCAGAACAAAAGGATTTCTAAGATCAGTGCATGAGAGACAAGTAGTGGTGACTTTGGAAGCAATTGTTCAAGCTCTTCAAGCTAGTAAATCAGTTACTGAATTAGAAGCAAGCAGTGTAAATTTCAGATGCCTTGTAGGCCCAGAGATATAGTGCACTTGATTTCAGAGGTGTTTTCACCCATCACGTGGAGGGTTGGGAGCAAGCTCACACGGTGGTGCGGTGGTGGTATCATTTTTGGACATGTATATCCTGTGGATTGCAGCATTTGATGAATCAACTGGCATGATAATCAGCATAAATCATGCATGTCCACACACCACCACGCGCAGTCTTTCCTATGGGCCGTCGATAGTTTCCAGTCTTCTACTAACAGACAGGGCAGTAGCGGGGGGAGCACTAAATGGATATGAAAGTTTATCAGACGAAACAAGAAGGTAAGATGGGCGATACTTCAAAATGGAAAGAAAGTTTAATTTCCAGAACAATTTCCAAAAGGAAAATAAATTTGATGCAGCTCGTGTATGGCCATTCTACATCAACATCCACTTCAATTTCCTTTCATGAACTGGCGGAAGATAGTGATTGTGACAGTGGTGATGAAGAGGAAGTTTTCAAGCTGAAGCGAAATTCTGAGAAGGAAAAACCCGATGGACATATTGACATGCTGATGACTGCGCCAAATCCCAAGTAGACTGCTCACAGTTAACTGACTGGTCAAATCAAGAGACTACCGAAAGCATCCATGACCGCTTTGTTACAGGAGATTGGTTAAAGGCTGCTCGCCAAGATGGACAGAGTATGAAGGTGGCTTAGTTGATTACAGACCAGGGTGTCAATCCATCGTCAAACTGCGGGTGTTATCATGGAATACATCTCTGATGTAATAATGAAGAAGGTAAATATGATATGGACTCTGACAAATAAAGCCGCCGAGTGGAAGCAGTTTTTGGGAGCGGCCATGCATCGGCGTGCTGGGATCAAACTTCCACAGTGGGATATCCACCTACAACACGCACTCTCCACGCTGATTGAAACCACGATTTATGGAATCCACCGCCAACAAATCCATATCTGAAATTGCGACCCCTCCAAGGGTGATTTAATCACGGGTTGTTGGTACATTCAACTCCGTTTTGGACTCGAGAGCTGGCAGCCAGTCACCATGAATACCTCTATCATTTTCAAACTGAGCCTTGATGTTAGCTTTTCAAAATCAGCATTTGAGACAGTGTAAAATTTTTCTATCGGCGTTTTTATTCTTATGCAGCTGACAGAACCTGGGCGATGGAGTATGCAGTATTTTTTTTTTGGGCAGCGTGGAAGTCTTTTGTGGAAATCCAGATCAGCCCGAGAGTCAAATTCACGGTTTCAGCTGGAGTTTCGGCGTTCTAATCCACGTGGCGTCTCCGTGGTAGTTTGCAAGTCTGGCCAAGTCATGGATAAATTTTCATATTCTATGCTAAGTGGACGGTGGAGTTACAGCGTATATCTATCACATCTCTGGCAGCGATTTCCTTAAATAAAGTGGCAGTGGCACCTTAGTTATGATCTTTCTTAGATAAAAGAAAAAGGGATCAAACTTAATACCTTTTTCTTTTTCTTTTCTTATTTTATTTTTTTTTTAAAGGGTGAGAATGGCCTTTTTGGGTCTTTCAAAAGGATCAGCCTTCTCCATTGTATGGATGGAAAAAGTTGGGAGGATTTTTCCCCATTAAGCTGAATAGAGAAATCATGTTGGTTTTCTAGACATATTGGACATCTCTTTCATGGTTGCATGTTTTTCATAAGCTGTAGAGTAAACCTAGCATAGAAGGCTATAATCTAGTCCATTGGGCAAGCATTTGCAGCTGTCAAGTTGTTTGTCGCCGTTATGTTTTTAAAGGTCTTAGGAGTAATGGACAATAGTCAGTTATACTTACATTCACCTTGCCTTTGATTATGGAACGTACTAGTTTAGTCTCACTTGTGTGAAACGCAAAGCCCCCCCTGTGTCCTCTTTTGACTCCCTTCTCCCTGCTGATACTGACACTGGTCTTCCCTCGAGGACTGATCCTCCCTTCCTTCCCATCACTCGAGCAAAAAACTTTTCATTTTTGTTACAAAATTTTCTCTAAGGCAGCCTCTTCAGTTCACCTTGCCCTTCGTTGCACCTGCCTTAGTGATCCTACCTTAGGGAAGCCCCCCTAGAGTTGGAGAAGAGCCAACCTAAAGCGAGGACAGAGAAATGTGGTGACATTGGCTTCTCGAGAGAGAGTTGTCATCCAGCTGGTGTGCTTGCTTTTTGGGCTTCAACACACGCATGCCAGTTTTGGGCGACAACATGATTCATTCTGACATTTGTGGGCCTATGTCTTCACCCTCGTTGAGTGGGTGTTTATATTATGTCTTGTTTATTGATGATCACTCTCGGAAGTCATGGATTTACTTCCTCAAGGCCAAGAGTGAAACTTTTGACAGGTTCAAAGAGTTCAAGGCACTGATTGAAAATCAGACCGATAGACACATCTGTATCTTGAGATCAGATAACAAAGGTGAGTGAATCGAATGAGTTTGATGATTTTTTCCGAGAAGCAGGAATCAAGAAAGAGCTGACAGTACCTTACAACCCTCCGTAGAATGGGGTTGCAGAAAGGAAGAATAGAACAATCTGTGAAGCTGCTAAAGCAATGCTTACCGATCTAGATCTTCCTCTATCCTTGTGGGCAGAAGCTGCAAGTGTTGCTGTGTACATCCAGAACAGAAGCCCTCATGCTATCTTAGGGGAGAAGACTCCAAAAGAAGTCTTCACCAAAAAGAAACCTGCAGTTGATCACATGAGAATTTTTGGCACTCCGATGTACATTCGTGTGCTAAAGGAAAAGAGGGCCAAGCTAGAGCCCTCTGAAAGAAAGGTATATTTGTCGAGTATAGTGATTGCTCGAAGGTTTATCGAGTCTATGTATCGAGACAAAGGTACATTGAGGTCAGCAGAGATGTGATCTTCCATGAGGAAGATGTGTTTCGTAAAACACTAGAGCTTTCAACGGAAGATAAAGTTCCTCCACTTGAGTTTCCAGATTCAAAAATTCAGAGGGAGGAAGAGGAATTTGAGGATCAAATTCCAGATGCACCTAAGGACTCTGGAAGTCCACCAAAAGAACTGCTTGAAGTTCCTCCTTCCAAAAGGAGACCTGCTTGGTATCGAGAGATGGTGCAAGAAAGCGAGAAGCATAAAGCTCCTCCCGTGACTTTCAGAGAAAGCATAAGACCACAGAAGTACTCTGGTCTTATGAGCCAGCTTATCAGTGCAGAACCGTCATCATACGAAGAAGCAAGTAAACAGGTATGGGTTGATGCCATGATTGAAGAGTATAGTTCAATCATGAAGAATGATGTGTGGGAAGTTGTTCCCAGACCAACAGGAAAGTCAGTAGTGGCATCCAGATTGCTTTATAAAATCAAGCATGTTGTTGATGGCAATGTGGAGAAGTATAAAGCTAGATTCGTAGCTCGTGGCTTCACTCAGAAAGAAGGCATCAACTATGATAAGACAATTGTTGTTGTTGCCAGGTATACTACCATTAGAACCATCATTTCACTTGCTACAGTATTCGAATGGAAGTTAAATCAGATGGATGTAAAGACAGCCTTCCTCAATGGAAAGATTGAGGAGGAAGTCTATATTGAACAACCTGAAAGCTTTGTGACTCATGGGAAGAAGACCCATGTATGTAAACTGAAGAAAGCCTTGTATGGACTGAAACAGGCTCCGAGAGTCTGGTATGCGAGGATGGATGGATTTCTCCATAGCTTGGGGATTTCCAAAAGTACAATTGATTCTAACTTGTACTTTAAGGTTGTTTATAATCATGTCTTGATACGTGTTCTATATGTAGATGACTTGTTTCTTACAGGTGATGAACAGTTGATAGAACAGTGTAAGAGGGAGCTTACCTCTAAATTCGAGATGAAAGATCTCGGATTGATGCATTACTTCCTTGGCTTAGAGGTCTGGCAAAAGCCAGGCGAGATCTTCTTGACACAAGGAAAGTATGCAATGGATATCTTGCAGAGATTTGGGATGCAGGACTGCAAGTCCATGAGCGTACCCATGACTACCAACTTGACAAAGTTGCGGGACTCGGCCACTAGTTCACAGAGTGTGGACTCTACTCTATACAGACAGCTTATTGGATCCCTGATGTATCTCGTGCATACGAGACCAGCATCCGTTACACAGTGAATGCAATGAGTCAATTCATGTTCGATCTGAAGCATATACACTTGATAGCTGCCAAACATGTACTCAGACATGTGCGAGGTACTATCAGTGATCACTTATGGGCTCAGGTATACTTCCAGTAGTGGAGTATTGTTATCTGGATATGCAGATTCAGATTGGGTTGGCAGCGCAGTTGACCAGAAAAGTACCTCTGGTTACTACTTCAGTATGGGATCAGCAATGATCTCTTGGTCCAGCAAGAAGCATGGTTCCATAGCTCAAAGTACAGCTGAGGCAAAGTATATTGTCGCAAGTGATGCCTACAAGGAAACAGTTTGGCTCCGAAAACTTGTATCTGATCTATTCAGGGGAAAGCTTGACTCAACGATCATCCATTGCGATAATCAGAGTTGCATAAAGCTTTCAGAGAACCCAGTGTTTCATGATAGATCAAAACACATTGAAATGAGGTATCATTTCATCAGAGACCTAGTACAGAGAGGTGCTCTGAAGTTGCAGTATATTTGTACGGATGAACAGATAGCAGATATCTTGACCAAGCCTCTGACAGCATCAAAGTTCGTGTACTTTCGTGACAAGCTTGGCATGGCAGAGAATGCCATTCTCGCAAAGAGGGAGTGTTGATTTTTCTGAGCAGCATCGAGAGCCATTCTCTTAGGAGAATGGGAACACCTAGTCTGGGACCACAATGTTCACTCAACCTAGAGTTGAGTGATCATTCTGTTGAATGATGATATCTCGTCCTTGACCACGATATGGACCCAGTTCTGCACTGGGGGGACTCAACCTTGAGTTGAGTGACCATTCTGTTGAATGGTGACATATGGTCCAGGACCACGATGTGGACCAATCTAGCACTGGTAGACTCAGCCTAGATCTGAGTAGCCATTCTTTTGAATGGAGGCACCTAGTCAGTTACCAGGAATACACCTAGTCCTGGACTAGGGACTCAGCTCAGGGTTGAGGGCTATTCTCCGGGAGAATGGAGGCGCTTGGTCTGTTAACAAGTATTTGACTTAGTGTCAAATTATGCAGCATATGGCTGAGGCACCTGGTCTGTTACCAAGAAGGCACTATAAGCCCTAGACCAGGTCTAGGCATGTGTGACACTCTGACCCTTGATCAGTGGGCTTTGCAATCTGTTATCACCCTTTTTTGACAAGGCTCTTTGTTACCCCCATGTTGACATAAATGTCCACATGCACTATGCCGAAAGCAAATGGTATATAAGGCAAAGACCACAGGGCTGAAAAAGCAAAGGTTCTTATGGCATGCCATAGAATCTTCGTGGCACTGAAGATGAGATAAATATGTTGCGGTGCATTGTCCAAGGACAGTGCCAGATGTTACTTTCTTTCAACAGGCAGGCATACAAGCATCCCTGGAGCGTATTCTCTATACATGGGCCATTTGTCATCCTGCAAGTGGTTATGTCCAGGGAATCAATGATCTAGCAACACCATTTTTAGTGGTATTTCTGTCAAAGTACTTAGAGGGCAGTGTGGAAAACTAAATGCTTTCAAACTCAACCCCAGAAAATATGTTAAATGTTGAGGCAGATTGTTACTGGTGCCTTTCAAAACTCCTTGATGGTATTCAAGATCATTATACATTTGCTCAACCAGTAATTCAACGACTTGTTTTCAAACTGAAGGAGTTGGTGCGCTGAATTGATGAACCAGTTTCAAGACATGTGGAGGAGCAAGGGCTAGAGTTCCTACAGTTTGCTTTCCACTGGTTCAATTGCCTTTTAATTCGTGAGATTCCTTTTTCATCTTGTCACAAGGTTGTGGGATACATATCTTGCAGAAGGAGATGGTTTTGTAGATTTCCTTTTATATGTGTGTGCTAGCTTTTTTGTTAACATGGTCCGAACAGTTACAGAGGCTTGATTTCTAAGAGATGGTTCTCCTTTTGCAACATTTACCCACACAAAACTGGACACATCAGGAGTTAGGGATGGGACAAACTGCACGTTTTGTGACATGCCATTGACCGCGTGCTTTTCAACCAGTTCTCTTAATCGTCAAAGGTGAACTTTAGAGCTCCTTTAGTGCTGGCAGACTCAACCGATGCGCAAATCATGGAAATCAGAAGTTGTTCGTGAAACATCTTGGCGTATGACCAAACACCGATATTGTGGTGACTGCAGTCGAAACTCACACTTTTCAGAAACCACGATTTATGAAATCCACCGCCAACAAAGCTATGTCTAAAACCAATCACATGTTCTCCAAACGCGTGGAGGTTAGACATTGAAGAGACTGTTACAGAGTGGTCGCGTGGGTGAAATGTGAAGTACGTGGAGCTTTGAAACAGTGTTTGAACAAACAGTCGTTGAAAGCCGATGCAATATTCAATTCTAGCACTTTGTTTTTAGAACAACTCATGACTGGCACATGACTTACAGATATTTCCGTGCTGGATGAGTTCGTGGCTATTCATTGGCACATGATTACACCGAGCGGAAAAATTCATAGCTAGTTTTTTACGGCTCATCGTATCCCCCGTGTCCTCCTTTTTGGTGTAAAGAAAATCGTGGAGCAATCCTCACCTTTTGAGAAGCTAGCAGGGTACAACCCGTGTTCTAATCATCGATTGCCTTAGATGTTTTCACGAAGCAGACATATCGGTCGCATTCATAAATCAAATCGGCCGGCAGCAAGGAATTTAACACTAAAGGTGTGGGCAATGGCATAGTCGACAGAGATCAAGACTGTATGCATGGGTGGTATCAGAAATGTTGCGACCTCTAAACGTGGTTTTGCTGAGGTTATAATGACACTCAGATTGTTGATTATCAGTATGGCTACGTGTGGCATTGAGGCAACCGATGGCGTTTGGGAGAATTAATTTATCACTGGGGTATCCACGATTGTACATGCAGTTCAATTGTTGTTTCGACTGTGAGTGGATCCTTTTCAGCATCAATCAGCATGGTTTTCTGCTAAAAAGAACCAAAACTTTCAGTTGCCAGCTATTACAAAGACATAAAAATTTGTTGTAGATTAGCAATCGCTTTCTCATTGGCAGCCGACACCTCTGTTTAGCAGCCGATTGCATTAAATAAACAAGTTCAGCTCCAGGTTGGCGATATCTGCAATTATTTGAAAACGTCGAATGTCTGAGTTAAAACTTTTGCTATGTGTCTCCATGTTAAACATGTTTTTCCTGATAGTCAAGTCATGGCCAGCTAGGAGTTTCGGCGTTCAAATTCTGACAAGTCGTGGATAAAATTAGCAGCTAACCAACCCATATATCACATATTCGGGCAGCCTAAGTGGTAGTTCACTTTAGTGAAGTCTTGTTGTATAGTAGTTAAAGTGATAATCACACTTAGGTTGAGTTCCTTTCAATAAAGTGGTAATTACACTTTGCCTTTGTTTGGAGTTAGTAGAGAGAAAAGTGGATCTAAGATTCACTTTAATATTTTACTTTTTATTATTTTATTCTATTTTTTCTTTTTGAAAATAATAAGAGCTTTTTGGCTTATAAAGAGCATGGCTCTTTCTTTGTAAAGGGATGGAAAATTTGGCTGGGAGGATTTTTCCCAAAGTTGAATAATAGAAAAAATTATGTTGGGTTCTTTGATTCATTTGGGCATCTCTATCACGGTTCTTCGTTTTTCATAAGCTGTAGTAAATCTAAGCCTAGCATAGAAGGCTATAACCTAGCCCATTGGGCAAACATTTGCGATTGTCAACTTGTTTGTCGGCATTATGCTTTTGAAGGTCTTAGGAGTAATGGAAAGTAGTCGATTATACTTCCATTCTCCTTGCCTTCGATTGTGGAACGTACCAGCTTAGTCCCGCTTCTGTGAACCGCAAGGCTTCCCTGAGTCCCCTTCTGACTCCAGCCTCCCTTCTGGTACTGGCACTGGCACTGGTCTTCCCTCGAAGACTGATCCTCCCTTCCCTTCCTGTCCATCAAGAACAATCATTTTCCTTTTTGTTATCCATGTTTCTCTAAGGCAGCCTCTTCAGATCACCTTGCCCCTCAGCCGCACCTGCCCTAGCGATCCTAACTTAGGGAAACCCCCCTAGAGCTGGAGAAGAGCCAGCCTGAAGCGAGGAGAGAGGGGTGTGGTGACATTGGCCTCTCTCTCGAGACTTGTCATCGAGCCGACACGCCCGCATTTTGGGCTTCAACACTCGCGTGCCAGTTTCGGGCGACAACACAACCTTCTCCAAGGCTTAGCTACCCTTGGTTAAGACACCTTAGTACCTGATCTTGGTGTCACACAAAGTGTGAGATAAAAACATTAGTAATTCTCTATGTTTATGATGATGTACTTTGAGTGGTGATGAAAGACCACCTTGACCACAGGGGCACTTGAAGAAGGCTAAAGCAAAAGTCAAAAATACATAAGGACCACTAAGGGGTCAAAGTGAAAGTGCAAAAAGGCCTTTAGTACCACTAAAGGCAAAAGTTAAAATTAGAAAAGAATAAAATATTAATATTTTGATCTTTCTAATTTTGGTCCACTTACAGGTGACTCAAAGGATATAAAAGAAGATCAATCCGTTTCATTATTACACACACTTGCTCTCACAGGTACAACTGCTCCAACTGAAGACTTCACAGGTGACTGAAGGAAAGGAAGGTTGATGTGATTCCCTAGCATGGATAAGTCTAGCTAGGGCATTCACACTTGTTTTCTACAAACCCTAAGCTATGGTTTTAGTTGCTACAAGTTCTTTTCAGTTTTTGTGAGTTAGGGTTTCTACCCTAACCCTTCCTCTTCATCTCCGGGCAGCTATTTACACTCACGAGTAGTACTCTCAGTCCACAGAGCAGCAATCAAAAGTATCACGGGAAGCCCTATTTTCTTCGGTCTACCCCTTCTCCTTTCTCGGGCGGGGCTCATCCCCTCACCCTAACCCTCGGGCAGCAACCCATGAGGGTTTAGCGTCTGCTACCGACCCGCAGGCAGCCTGTAAGGCATACCCGGGAGGGTATTGTGGCTACACAGAACCTCGGATATCACTTAGGCCAGCCCGTGAGGCCTACAAGCTGTTTGCAGACTGCTTCCCATGGCCTCGGGCTGTCAGCAGACAGGCCCAGAGGGCCACGAGCAACCCACAGACCTGCCCAGCATGTCCATCTGTTTCATGAGTAGATGGAAATATTTATGAGTGTTCTTCTTTAATAAAAAAAAAAAATTCTATGGATTTCACCAGGAGTTGGGGTTTTGCCCGGTCTATTGACCAAAACATCTATGTATTCATGTGTGGAATGATTGCTTCAGTATTGAGAAGATCTTGAATATGGTGGTTTGTATTTCAAATTTAAGAGTAAATTTTAATCATAAACCCTAGACATTCAAGTGTTTGACCGAATGTGTGAATGAAATATTCATGTTAATGTCATTTTTTTCTTCATGGTATCAGAGCACCACTAAAGTAGGATTCAAGGTTGTGAATCACAGTCAAAAGTTTTGTTGTATTTAAAGTTAAAAGATTTGTTGTGAGTTATTTCCAAATGATGAGCATTAGATATGAAGATAGGTTGGATGGTATATCCAATTATCTTCCTTGGAAAGTTAGAATAACTGATATGCTTAAAGAATGGAAAATATGGAATTTTGCTAACACCAAGATGACTAAGCCTACAGACAAGGACGAACTTGAAGAGTTTGAAGCCCTAGAAGCCAGAGCCCAGAGAATGATCCTAGATGGAGTAAAGGATCATCTCATTCCACATTTGGCAAAGAAGAAGACTGCTAATGACATGTGGGATACCCTGAAATAGTTGTTCGAAGCTAAGAACGAGAACCGCAAAATGGCACTAAAGGACAAGTTGCACAATGTCAAGATGAACAAAGATGAAAGTGTGACCTCTTATTTAACTCGAGTGACGTAAGTCAAAGATGAGTTAGTAGTTGGTCTCAAATTCAGAACCGGTGAGGATAGCCCTAAAGGGTTTCACCAAGAAATGGGAAGTATTTGTTGAGTGCATTGTTGGTAGAGAGAAGCTTCCGGACTGGTCCAAACTTTCGAATGATTTTACTCAAGAAGAGATTCAAGAGGGATCTCTAGGTGGTCAAGTCAGTGAAGAGGTGGAGCATAATGTGGCACTTGCAACAAAAGTTAACAAGAAGAAGAAACACATTAGTCAGATCAGATGCTACCAGCATGGTCAGATGGGACATTATGCCTCGTAGTGTCCTAAGAAGAAGAATGTGAAAAAGAAGACTAAAAGAGATATGGCAACGACTGTAGCAGCAGAAGACTATGCAGCAAAATTTGAGCAAGAGTTTTCTCTTGTCTCAATTGATTCCAGTATAAGGAGTTCTGTTTTTTACAATGTCTAGGTTGTTGACAATGGTGCAACCAGACACATCACTGGAATCTATGATATCTTTCGGATTATCACAAGATTGGGGCCAAGACATTTCATTCAAACAGATATTGATTGTCCTCAAATAGCGATACGAGGGGTTGGAACAATCAGGTTCCAACTAAATCTTAGTGAGATCCTGGAAATACACGTTGTGCTTTTTGTACCTAGGATGAGAGTCAGCAAACTCTTAGTATCATCCTTTGAGGATGAAGATTATGGAATGATGGTGAGGTCTGGCCATGTCTTCTTGTATCGGAGAGATGAGCTTGGTACCACTATTCTATTAGGAGATCGCAGGGACAGACTCTATGTTTTGAGGGGGCATATAGTACGACCAAGAGCAGGAGCAGGAGGGTGGCTGTCAAAGTCTAAAGATGAGGCGAGAGTTGCATCTGATAGATATGGTTCTAATGAGGAGAGTGACTCTCTCCCGAGCACTAGCAGGAGACTCAACCAGTACAGTGATGGTGAAGATGAGCAGGTCGAGTCTCGGGCTTCAAAGATCCACTACGGAATTGACCATTTGTATCCAAGATTGATTCCAAAGCAGGAGGGAGATGTTGCAGGAGTCAGAGATGGAGATAGTGTTGTGGACCTTCCTCGTTAAGAGGGAGTTTTGGAAAGTTAACTCTGAAGGTCATCTTATAATTTTGGCGTGGTGTGATAAAGAGGATTTAAAATTTGTCCTTTGTGTATTTATGTATAAAGTGAGTTATATATAAATAATATGATGTTTTGTACTTAAGTTGTTATTTAATAATTAAAGTGAATTAATTATTAAATGTGGGTGCATTAATTGATGGCCCTTGATTTTGTAAATGTATCTCAACCATAGATTAGGTGGTTAGATAAGTAGTTACATTTTTTAAAGTATAAAACAAGAGAGAAAGAGAAGGAATACCCTAGAGTGGCATAAATCCCAATGAAAGGAACAACACAAATCCCAAGGCAACATATTTTAATCCGTACAATAGTTATCTAAAGCAGTACGTACAACACGTGTGGGCACAAATCTCGAGGCCATACAGCAGAAATGATTGCAGACTGGCAAGTCGTACAACAACATTAATTGCAGGCACATGTGGCACGGTTTTCAAGGCAGAGTACAACAGAAAGTGCAGTCCGTACAATGCACGTGTGGAGGTCGTACAGTTATTAAAGTGCACGAAAATCAAGGTATTTTGTTGTTGTTCCAGTTTGGGTATTTTTTGTCAGTGAGGGTTGAAGGAATGATTTCATGTGTAGATGGAAATATTTCTGAGTATTCTTCTTTAATAAAAATTTCTTCTTTCTAGGGTTTTCCCCAGGAATTGGGGTTTTGCCTGGTCTATTGACCAAAACATTTGTGTATTCATGAGTGGAATGATTGCTTCAGTATTGAGAAGATCTTGAATATGGTGGTTTGTATTTCAAATTTATGAGTAAATTTTAATCATAAACCCAAGACATTCAAGTGTTTGACAGAATGTGTGAATGAAATATTCATGTTAATGTCATGTTGATGGAAATATTTCTGAGTATTCTTCTTTAATAAAAATTTCTTCTTTCTAGGGTTTTCCCCAAGAGTTGGGGTTTTGCCCGGTATATTGACCAAAACATCTGTGTATTTATGAGTGGAATGATTGCTTCAATATTGAAAAGATCTCGAATATGGTGGTTTGTATTTCAAATTTACGAGTAAATTTTAATCATAAACCCTAGACATTCAAGTGTTTGACAGGATGTGTGAATGAAATATTAATGTTAATGTCATTTTTTTCTTCAATTTCAACATGGTAATGAGCATAAAAATAACCACCTTACAAATAAACTAGTAATGAGAATTAACCAAGCATATACTTAGACTAACCTCATCTAATTGGGTAGTAATACCCTTTCAATGGTCTATCAAAGACCAAAAAATTCACAATTATCAAATAAACAAGTTATCTTAAAAGCACAAGACATGTTAGCATCCACACATCAAGAAGTTGCTCCACACGTGACCTCTAAAGTCTTTTTTATTCAACAAATATTGCTTTCAAAGAAAAATTACAATAGCCTCAAAGCATCAAGCATCAACCGACAAAGAAAAGAGTGGAGGTGCACTTGCTTAAATAGCAAAATGAGATAAGGAGGCGCCCCTCTAAGCATCATGCTTCATGCATGAGCTTAAGTGCCACCTCTAGGAGCTAACTAGAGCTTAAGGTGCCACCTCTAGAGCTAACTAGGAGCTCATGTGCTATCTTTAGGGACAAGAAGGGGACATCTCAACCACAACTAGAGCAAACTGGAGCTCAAGACAACACCTCTATACTTAACTAAGGGACTAGGAGGTGCACCCACCTAAAAGGGAATATCCCCTTTACCTACCACCAAAAATAATGGAAATATGTTTCCAGAGTGCAAAAATCAAGGGATTTTGTCTAGAGAAGGTGTGATATGATTCATGAAGGGGGTAAAGGGGTCTAGTAGGTGCTTGACACCCCCTCTAAGCATTTTAATGCAACTTACAACATTTAACCCCTAAGGAAACTAAATTGACATCTAAAATACAAAATACATGGTGACACAAGTAATACATGACACAAAAACTAATTAAGGTTGGAACCACTCTCAAACATTCTGAAACAATTAATGGTAATGTTGAAAATTTAAGTAAAAGGATAGAAAATGACATATTAGGAGAATGCCACTTTTACTTTAAGAATTTAATATTACCATTTAATGTTACTGATGATTACTAAGGTTAGGTTTTTGATATTAGTGTAAGCCTTTTTTTCAATTGAATTTTTAGGGCCGAGAGCCACAACTATACGATGCAGTACATAACCGTCCGGTCAAGTGAAAAAAGGTTGGTTTCGTACCGAACCAGTCAGTTCCTATATAGAATCATCTAGTTCGGTATGGAAGCCATTTCCGATTCAGGGTGGCGATTCATACTAGTCAGGTGCGTAAACCAGTCGATTTTGCTAGAACTGAACCGATTTTGATAGCACTAGTTGGGATAGCCCTTCTACACATGTAATATAGGTGTCATGTTACTTTACAATCATCATCTTTTGACCATGGGAAAAAGAGATGCAAAAGTGGAAGAAGAAGAAGAATGCTTGAGATAAGTATCAATATCACTCCTCTTTTCATTGAACAACCTCTTCATCACTAAAGCCATAAAATCCCTCTTCGTCCTCTTCCTTACATAGCAGGGTACCACTGGCTTTCAGTTTGTAGGCAAGAGACCAAAGTTTCAAAAGGTCTCAAAGGGTCTCGTGTGGTTGCTTTTTTTACCAAGGACTCACTTCAAGGGAGGGTTTCTATGGTCTCTACGGACAAGTTTGCCAGATTCATGTGGATTTGAATCCACAAGTTATCTCCGATGCCCAAAGACATCTATGTAGCGGTGTGTTACTTTCCTCCAACTTCATCTCAATTTGTTATTCACAGCGATGGGAGACCACTACTTTGATTTGTATGCCAACAAAATCCAATATTCCGTGGCTAGTGAGCTCATCCTCTTGGGGCGCTTCAATGCATGCACCAAAGATCTCCAAATCCCTCTTCATGGCCGTGCCAATGATGCATTTTGTACCCAGGAGATTGATATGGGTTCAGTGGAACTTCATAGCCTCTCAGATGATATGTTAGCGCTTATTATAGCTTATAGCAGACACTTCCTGAGACTTGAGGAATCTCACGAGCTTTTGATCCTCAATGGCCTTGTTTCCCAAATTCCGACCACTTCACATTTCTTCCTCGTGGTGGGGGTCTAGCATTGTGGATAATGTCATGTCTAGTCAAGATTTGTTTCCCCACATTCGACATCTTTCAGTAACCCCCATCCCCTTAGCTAATCATGCCCTTCTTCTCCCTCTGAGTTAATCCCCACCTCCCTCGACCCCACCCCCCTGGACCACCTCAGACCACTATCCTTTTCAATGAAGGGGACCTTGATACCTTTTTATCTTACCTCGTCCAAATGCTTCCTTTCAAATCCTAGTTCTCATCCTTTTGCCTCTGCCAAATACACTTGTCTTTCATCCACCATTTGGGATGCCTCCCTCAAGTCCCATCCCTTCATCGCCCGGTCCATCTCCTTTCGCCTAAAACCCCAGTCTTGTCTCATGAACCTTTGAAATGAATCATCAGATTGTAAAGCTCTCTATCGCCTGTTATCCACTAATTTTGCACTTAGTTGGATTAGCTGAGGAGCCGCCATTTTACAAACATGATAAATGTTTGTTTCCAGTGTATCAGATGATTCGCCTTTGTGCCCAGCCAGTTTTGGCTAGTCAGTTTTTGTTTTGAATAATTATGACCATGGCCCCGCGGGGTTTGTAATAAAATGTGCTAGAAAGGTGTTTTTGAGTAGTTCGAGCTCCTAAGACGTAGAACTTCAACTAAGGTATTCCAAGGAGTTTTTTGCCCTTGACAATTATGCTTTGCCTATAGCCGAGTATAATTGACGAGGTTCTCCTGCTTCCTCCAGAGCTAGAATACCCAATTTTGAATTATGGGCCTTGGGGGGTTATTAGAGCCCAACTGAGTATATATAAACCTGCTAGACTATGGTCATGTCCTAAGTCACTAGGACCCTCAGAAAATTTTTGAAAAAATTTTACCGAACGCGTCAAAATTTTTATTTCTTAATTTTTTTATTTTCCCTAAGTTTTTTAATTAAATTTTTCCATAATTTAAATGGAAAAAATCAATTTGTAATAAGTTAGTCATCTGGAACCCGAATTCAGTGATTTAAGGCTCTAACCTTAAGCCAAAAATCATTCATGATCAACCGACCAGCGATCTCCAAGTTTCAGAAGTTCATTCAACCTCATAATTAATAATTTCTCAAAAAAGTCATTTACGGAGAAATTATTAATTAAAATATTAAAAATGAATATTTTGGAGAAAATAAAAAACTCTCCAAAATAAACCAAATTGAATAAAATAAAAGGCTAAATGACATGGCACGAAGCATTTATGATGATTCCAATCAATATCGGTCAATTTCAAATCAAGTATCAGAGTGTAGCAGTTGAACTATCAGTCATAAATTTGCCCTCTTTGGTCAAATCCGTTTTTGGTTGAAGTGTGGGTTATCTATTGGTTGGGTGATCATTACGAGAGGGGATGAGCCACCTCCCTCCCCCCCCCTCATTACTACAGCACTCAATTACAACTCAGTTGCAGCTCAGTTCAACTCCAAATGATCATGCCGAGCTCATTCAATTACTCCGGTGTTACTCTTAGTTTGGTTTTAGGGTTTTGGGTCTTCTCTCATTGTATAAATAGAATCTCCTTTAGATCTATTCGGATGGAACTTTTGTGTTGGAGTTACTCTGCAAAAATTGTATTAAGCTTTGTTTACATTTGATTAATAAGATTTTCGACTTTTGAGGTCCATCTCTCTTTGTATGTGGTGAATGATTCATGGTTGAGGTGATACTGCTTCTAACCCATTGCTCCTGTTTACTTGAATAAAATCAGTTTATGTGTTAAGCTCAAGAGGGCCATTGTTGGCACAGTAGAGTAGTTGTTTGTAGTTTCAAATCAGTTATTTATGCAAAGTAGGTTCTAATCTTGATGAATATGAGTAGTTAGTTATACATAATATTGATCTCGATTGAACTATCTTACCATACTTTTCATATATATGATCTCACTTGTATCTAAGTTTTGGTATTAGCAGGGTTCACAGGTTGAAGAAGGGTGCGAGTTCAGCTACATCTAGCCCAAGCTTCAAGCAACCGGTCATTTAACATTTTGTGATTGCAGGGCTTACAAGAATCATTCTCTTCTCATTCGAGAGAAAGTCGGAGTCTTCTTCCATCTCTTGTGTTCCATCCACAAGAAACTTCTTTTTCTACCCTTCTTCTTTAAATTTTTTGCATTTGCTCATGAAATAGATCCAAGTTTCAATATTCATTTTTCAGATCTGTTTTTAGGGCTTTTGCTAGATCTAGTTTCCTTCATTAGATCTAGGGAAAAATTTATGCTTTGCATGTGAATGTTCAAAAAAAATTCTAAGTATAAAATTTTTTCCTTTTTTTTTTTTTGCATTGTCTTTCCTACCATATCTTAACAATGTATGCTTGCTGATTTTTTACTTCTATGACAGGTACAGCAGAAATGCAGGCGAAACTCCCTCTTCTTCTTTTCTCCTTCTGCAGATTGTTCCAAAGGCCTGCCAGGAATAAGAAAAAAAGCAAAAAAGGCAGCAAAGGAAAGCATTGTAAACAAATTAATAAAGAGCAAGTGGGATTACAACTTCCACACCCCTTTTCCCCCATTTGGGGGAAGCTTGTATCGTCTCCTCATTTTCATGCTTTGCTTCATATTTTGCTAAAAGTAGGATAGAATAGTTTCAATTGCTAGAGTTTTGTTTTTCATTAAAGTTAAATAGTTTATTTCTAATTAGTTTATCATTCATAAAATATAAAAGTAAAAAAGGTTTTCTTTGTTTATTTACTTAGCTAATGCAAAGTTTGTTTACTTTTTTTTATTAATTTTACTTACCCCCTTGCTTTCCCGATTAGGGCCTAAAAAGCCTGAAAGAGACTCTTTGGTAGTTTAGCTTTCTTTTTCTTAAAAGTTTAATCAATTAATTAATTAAGTCTCTTGAACTTGTCATAACCCAAATCAAGAGCACTTTCTATCGGAGAGCATAGTCAGACTTGCATATCCTTGCATTAGGCATTTAGATTAGCTAAGTCTCTTAAACCTCTGTCATAAGACAAGGTCAAGAACGCTCTCTGTCGGAGAGTCTTAATTAATCAACTTAATAAAAATTTGCAACTCACTCCCCCATAATTAATTAACTTCGTTGTCTCCTTGTCGGAGTATGCTCTGACGAACTTCAAAATCGAAGTACCTAGAAACGGCATTGGATTTTTAATCTTGCAAGAGAAACATAATAAAATTTGAACCCATAACCAATGCACCAACGTTGTAGAGAATTTCCTAAGTTCTTCTTAGTAGAGGTGCCGGAACTCCCTGCTGTCTAAGCTTCTCAGCTAACTTGTCAATCTTCGCGATACCAGCCTGGGATACTGGGCGGGCCGTCATGTCTTCAACAGATTAAACTTGGAACATTCTCCCGGCTCTTGAAAAACCTTTGCTAACACCATAAGCAAGATCACTTAAAATACTTAAAATATACCAAGAGCACTTGCACAACGTAATATTCACTAGCTTTATTTCAAGACTTGTTGTTAATTTCTTAAGGCATTGCAGAGTGTTGACTCCATAAAGGCACTGATCTTTTAATCTATGCATAATTGTTATATCTGTATCACTCGTCTTTGGTGTATTTAAAATTCTATCTGTGAATGCATCTTTATAAAGTCTTGAATTATTGTTTATCTTTTAATTCTCTTGATAGCAACATGGATTGCTTTGTCTTATGTGTCGAATTCATAATAAACAAACACATTTAATCACAATAACTCCTAAACAACACCCATCTGCATCCGTAACCAATTAAAAACACTTTAACAACATTGAGCCATAGAAAACTCTTTGTAGAGACTACCCCCCTTGGCTTCGTTAGGAGTTAGCCTAAACAGAGGAGCTAGGAGTAGGTGATAATACCTAGCTCCGTGCTTGCCCCCAAGGTCACACCTCTCCCACTTTCCTAAGTGAGGAGACAGCTTTCGAAAAGTTTCTGCTGTTGGTGTGCAATCGGCAAACAACATTGCCAACTTTAGCATGCCTTCTCTCACAATCTTCCCTCATACGCCAACCTTAAAGGCTCCTACCGTCGCCTCCTTCGCTACAAGAAGCACCTCTTCATCTCACAGAGGAGACGTGAACTATGTGCTTCACTTAGACTTTCTTCGAAAAAATTCTGGAGCATCGTTTTCCCACGCCACCACCCCCTTCCATCCAATCTTAATCATGCATCCATGTCTACTCATACCTCCACTCTTTATGACGTCACTGAGTAGCCCCTAATTCAAGTTACCTCTCTGCCCCCTTCATGTTATCTATTCTTATCCCAAAATATTCGGGAGGTTGTTTGGACAATGAATACCAATAAAGCAACATATGAGGAAAGCTTCTAGGCACAGTTCTTCAAGCATGGTATCCACACTCTTGATAACTACTTGGTTGATCTCTTCAACCATGTGGTCTATACAGGTATCCTATCGACATGTTCACATCAAACCATTCACCCGACACAAAAATTGAGTCCCAACACAAATCCCGACAACTACAAATGATCATGGTAGGCCACATTTTATCGAAGCTTTATGCAATGGTCCTCCATATCAACCTTTCTAGAGAGCTTAAGGAGAGATTCCTTAGAGCTAGAGGGGCAGGCAGGATTAAGGCTCGCTCACCAAACCATTGAACACATTTTCACCCTCAAAGTTAGCATTGAGGAGGCACAACACCACTCTTCGAAAGTCTATTGTTGCTTTGTAGACTTTCAAAGAGTGGTGTTGTCCCTCGAGAACTCCTATTTTAGAGGCTCAGAGACATTGAGATATCCAAAACCCTACTAACTACCATCACACACCTTTATAAGTCGGTCCTTGGTCATCTACGCACAGCCCACTAGGTATCAGATTTTACCAGAGAACCATTGGAGTCAAACAGGGTTACCCCTATCCCCCACATTATTTGGGATCTATATCAATGAGCTGGAGGATTTTCTCCTTCATCAGGTTTTGATATCTATCCTACTCTTTGTTGATGATGTGGTCCTATTAGCCTCATTTCGAAAAGGGTTGCACTATACTTGAGATACATAAGAGTAGGGGAGGTGGAATGTTATTATTGCAAAAAGATGAGCCACACAGCTTGGAACTGTAGATTTTGAGCCAATGATGTTCTCAAGGGAGAAGTCAAAGACAAACCACAAGAAACTGATGTAACCATTGTTAAAGATCCACCGAATGCTAACACTGATGCTGACCATACTGAAAAAAGGGCATTTTACACATTTTAAGAAGCCCACTATTTGAAGTATATAAAGTGAAGTATGGATGGTGGCCTAGATAGTTCAGGAATTTGTGGACTTGAGAATTATCCCTCATTAGGGTTTTGAGACATTCATGTGAATTGTTGTCCAATAATGAGGTTATGAGACATGCATGTGGATTATTGTCCAAAAACAAGGTATGAAACATGCATGTGGATTGTTGTCCAATAAATTTATTTTGGAGATTCATAATTCAAGAGTTCCGAGAGGTGCAATTAGGGAACTCAAGAAATCAACTTGGAAGCTACACCTTTATGAGGGTTACAAGGCAGTTTGATGGAGCTCTGCCTAGTCCAGGCACTGTTTTCAAAAAATAAGTTTCTAAAGAGTGTTTGGTTCTAATTACTTTGATATTTTGTATTCAGTCAGTGTGTATTTATTTTGAGTTCGTTTGGGTTTCAGTACTGTAAACCATAAGAAGGGGTGTTTGGATAAAAGGCTTACATGTTGTAATAAAAGTCACTTTATGACTTAGCTATGTTTTTGTACTCTCTGTGTAAAACAAACCTATCCCACATTCATAAGCGGAAATGATTGGCTCCATGAGGAACTATATATAAGAAGGTGAACTCCTACGTAATAAATGTACCCAGTTATTCATATTGCCAATAAGTGTTATTGTGTAATCTCATTGTGATGTAACCCTATCTAGGGTTTCTAGTTGTAATAATTTTTAGCACCACATACATTTTAGAACCAGGAAAAATAACACAAAATAAATGCTAATCAAAATATTAAAACTGCATCCAGAAAGATAAAAATACTGACCTGTGCATTTCAGCTCAAAAAGTAGATATGATCGAGCAGTATCCCAAAGGCATATTGAATTGTCACTAAGGCCAATGACAAGCAAACTTCCTGTGACCTTTTCTTCAGCTCCATAATCTTTCTTCAAGACTTCCTTATTTAATCCCTATAAATGTTATGGTCACCAAAAATAATTCCCAATAAATGAAAAGGCATAGCAATTATTTAATCGACCAGGCAAACAACTCATTCTAAATGAAAGCACTGCAAGTTTAGTAAGTGCAACAAAATCCATGCGTAAATATTTCATGCAAGTTTATAATAGTTAGTATATACTATAGACCAATGAAGGATCACATACTCTATAAATACCTTTAAAAACCGAACATCCATGACCCAATGACTGAACTTAGGCACAATCTGTAACAAATCCAAACTAACTTGCCCTTCAAAACCTTTCTTACTATCCAATTTTCCATTAAGTTGTACATCAAACAACTTTACTCTTCTTTCCCCATAAACTGCAATTGTAACTGTAGAAATTCTTTTGCAACAGGATGGATCAATGTCTTGAACTAAGAAACAAGATGAATGAATTCCATGCACTCGAATACCATCAAATACATGAGATGAAAATAGCAGCTTTCCAGTTATAATATCATATAGGAGGAGTTGTGCTCCTGTGCCTGAAATAGACAAAAGAAAAAGCAACATGGGACAGAGGCAGCTAGAACGAGTTAATTTCAAATTCAATAAGCAGAAATTCTTATCACCTCTTGACAATAAACATAACATATGATGTCTAGCAAATGCTAAAATTATCTATACATAAGCTTAAATAGTGATAGCACACCCTTCATTACAAATAAAGATATTATACTCTGTAAGTGTCAATAACATACTACCATTGAGGTATTAATGCTTATAGATAAATAAGGGCACTTATCACCATGAGATATTCCAAAGCAACATCACTAACAATGCCTAAGCTGGTCATAACAAATGAAAATCTAGAGTAAATAAAGCATATAAGTTAGCATAACTTCATGGGTCAATTCAAAAGTTCCGGAAAAGCATACGGAGAATAATGAGTCTAAACTATCAGTTTAGTGTTAGACTTTAATTTGACAAAGTAATCTCATTTACATCCCCTCTCATAATACACATTGTACTTACTGTTTTGAATAAAAAATTTGACTTAACAGTAGAGTTTACACAACTTTTAAAAAGGGACCTAATAAAGACGAAAGGAATACATGGTAAGCCAACAGCCTAATAACTTAAGATTAAAAGTCACTGAATTCCAAGGCCTAGTAAAGACGAGAGGGGACAGCCCCCAAAAAAACATCAAAATCTAAAGAAAGCTGAAGAGGAAGAGGAAGGTAAAGTAAATGGAGGGGTTCAACCTGTTCACTGCTATAACTTCATGATTTCCATCTGTTACATGTCTCGGCAACAGCTTATATTCACTGCTGTCATATATCGTCATTGACTGACCATGAAAAGCTGAAACACTTCATAAGTTGGCCACCCTAAGTTCTGTTATCCACTAAGTTGCACTTAGGGGATTTCCAGTGAGCCGCCAAAGTCTTGAACAAGCCAGTTGTTCATCATCAGAGCTAAGAAATTTCGTGGTTACATCAGGACCAGTTGTGGTCCCGTTTTTAATAAATTACATGTTCATACCTTGTGGGGTTTTTGAACTAAAGTGTGCTAGTATGGCAAACGTTTTGTAAAAGACTTGGCTTCCTAGGATTTAGATGTCAATCCGATCATTCCAAGGTGTTTTTTCCCATGTCAATTATGCAATGTTGAATAAGTAATGTATAATTTTCGAGTTTTTCACCGCTTCTCCAAAGCTGGAAAGGTCGTCTTGGTGGTTAAACCCCGAGAGGTTATTAAAGTTCACGTGTCAATGTATATAAGCATGCTAGACATTGTTTTGAGTCATTACGGATATATACTAGGTCCCCCCAGGATATTTTTTAATTCCAAAAAAAAAATAAAACCCACAAAATAGGGCTATTTTTTTATGGTTTAAATGGAAAATTTCAAGCCGTAATAAATGTGTGGTCTGAAGTCTGATTTTGGCATGGGGATGCTTGTTTTCACACTCAGAGCGTCCTCTTTACCCTGAGACCAACTTTTCCTAGGTTTTGAATGATTAAATTATCACTTGGAGTATTTTTGCTTAATGAGGCATCAAAACGTCAAAAAAATACTGAAAATGCAACAAATTGACACTAAAGACAAAGTCAAAAGTCAAGTGAAGTCTTATTGGTTTGACATGGAAAAGGTGGCTCGTTTTGCCTTTAATGAAGTGCGAATTGGACTTTTGTTAAAAGTGTCACATTTGAGGTGGGTTTGGAGTCTAGAGAATCAACATTGGATGAAGAAGTGCACCCTCTTTTCAAACTCACATGTGAGGATGTGGCACATATTAAAGGGATATCTGGGAGTCATCTTGAGAGGTGGTGCACCTCTTGGGAGGTAGCGCGTACCTCTTGAGATTCACTCCACCTTAAACTCAGGCTAATCCCATATTTCTCTCTTGTGAACTCGCCCTCATCCCCTTAATTCACTCAAAGCGCTCCCTTTAGCTCCAGTTCGTTGGTGCACCCCCGGTGGCTGGTATTTCTATATAAGAGCAAGGTCCTCCTCTAGAGATGGGAGCAAGGAACCTCTACTCATATGTTTTGTAACTGTTTATCATTTTCATGAATAAAGATTGAGACTTTGGAGGTCATGTTGTTGGTGCAAGTTTTCATTGCTGTGAATGTTTAGCTCTTGAACCGAGGTGATATCTGCTTGTATTTGAGTTATTTTCATACATGTATTAATTAATCTAGCTTGAGAAGGTTATATTCTAATCCATGGAATAAGCATTTGAAAGTTCAATTTGTTTATTTAAGAGTATTTATCTAAAATCCATGAATTGCATGTTATAGTTGGTTATACTTGTGCGCTTTTGATTTTATTTAATCGACCATACTCGATCCAATCACGTGTTTGAAGGGTTCTTTAACTGTGCAGATCACCGAGCGTGGAGTAAGATTGGAGCTCGGTTGCATCTTGTCTTCTTCACCACATATTTTGGATCTAACATTTCTTGTTTTTAAGGAATCCTCCTCCTCGATCTTGTTCAAGCTTGGGCTTGAGTTCCTTCTCTTTCCATCTCCAAAACTACAAATCTCTTTCTTTCTGATTCCTTTCATTTAACAAGTAAATCGTATGCTAAAGTTCATCATTTTTGTTTGATCAGATCTAAAAAGTGCTTTTAAGTTTACATTTTAAGCTAAGATGTAGTTCATTTCTCTTTGTGCTTGATACCTTAAATGGTTTCTATCTTTTGCAAGCACTATGTAGGTGTATTGTAATGTGTTTTTAGCTAACTACTAACTTTTTTTGGTGAGTTTTGCTTGCTGGATTTTAGCAGGTTGGAGGACAAAGAGAGAGAAGTGTCGCTGAAAATTCGAGTTTTTTGCCATTCGGAGCACCCACAGTTCATCCCTCTTCCCCCTCCTTCATTATTCTTCTTCCCCAGCACTTGTAAACCCCTTTTTGATCCATTTTTCAAGGGTCAAAAAGGGGTATTCCTTTTTCTTAATAGCATTGTAATAAATCATAATAGAAAAGGCAAGTGGGATTACGGCTCCCACACCCTCCTTCCCCTATTTGGGGGAAGCATGTATCTGTCCATTTATTTGCTTTATACCTGCATAGTATTAAACTATCATTTTTCCTTTTATTTTGCAATAAAATAGATCAATCATTTCGCTTTAAGTATCGCCTTTTCTTTCTCACAAAATCATATACTAACCTAGCCTTGCTCTCCCGAGTACGATCTTAAGACTTGAAAAAGACTCTTGGATGTAGTAATTAGAAAACTCTCTTTCCATTTGTGTTTTATTTTGAAACTAACATACTTGCTCTCCCAAGTACGGTCTTAAGACCTGGAAAGAGATTCTCGGATTTAATAATCAAGACAATTATTGCACTAAAATCCTTAAAAATAAACTAAGGCTTCGTTGTGTATGCTCTGCACCTCTATGGTTCGATTAACCAGTTGGATGCATCAAAAGCAACAGGAGTGACTAGTTTAATTAGTTTCACACCCCAATAAATCTCCCAAGACGAAAATCCAATGCCTCAATTCAATCTCTTGTGAAGAAATTTCATAGAGGAAGCAAGAACCACTGGGTAGTGACCTAGTGATTGATGTAGTGTTGGACACCTCCCAGAGACTCCGATCCAGCCCACATTTCTTTGCGTGGAGCCACATTTGATAAATTTTTTGGACATACGCCTCGTACCATTAAGTATAAACGACGTGTCCTTCCCTTTGTAATCGACTCATCTAAATCCACTTTTAACTTAAAACAAACCAAGAGACATTTGCAAAACACTTTACGTTTTCAGCATCGCACCATTTTATTTGACTCCATTGACACTGATCTCCATTTGCAACAATACTTTACATTTGCTTAATATCAATTCATTAAAGTTGCTTAATTTTTATATGTTGATGTTGTCTTTTATATGTTGTTGAATACTTCTTATCTTTGCAATAATCTTGTTTTGGTAATTTACTTCAAAAACTCCTAGAAAACTTCATTCTAAACAACTAAAAACTTTTAAGAGCCTTAGCAACGCTTTATAAGGACCACCCCCCTTGACTTCGTTGGGAGTTCACCTAAACGGAGGAGTCAAGATCAAGCGACAGCACCTGCTTCGAGACTTGCCCCCTAGGACGCACCGAGTAGCTTGATGATTTCTGTTGCGCTAACTCCGAGGTGTGTGTAAGGCGGCAACATTTTTTGGTGTCATTGCCGAGGATAAATCTTTTATTCTCGGAGTCGACTTACTTTTTTCTTTTAGTAGTTTTTTACCTTTAAAATAAAATTTGATTGATCTAGTCAACCTCTGAATTGAACTCAATCCATCTAGTGACTCCACTTCCCTTAATCCCACCAAGGCATTCTACTAGAAAAAATTCTAAAGGCTTATTTGATCTCATCACTGAGCCTGAAAGGGCTTATAGGAGGAGGTTAAATCAGCAATCTTCTCGTAGAATCCTTGAGAATTTCGGATCTGAGTCCATTTTAGACATCCACTGCTTATTTGAAAATCAAAACAATAGTAATAACTTGTCTGAAGAAATGACCGATTATTTTAAACCCCTTGACTTTACTCAGATACCAGGTCAGCCACATGCTATACCAACAAAGCTATTGAGAAACTTCCAACCTTCCAAAGAAACAGTGCCATCACTGCTACAACTCACTTACAAGCCCTCTCCAAATGTTTCTTCGCCAAGTGTGGTCCCTATGATAAGTAAAATCTAAGGTTCTTACTCTACGAAAGAAATTATTGATTCTAGGAGTTAATGTTAAATGAATTAAAACCTTAACAACGAGTTACTGCAAATGAATTATAATAACAGCAGCATTGATAATTCAAACACCATTCATGACAATATGCGAAAATTGATTTAACCATAAAAATGTGGAAGACCAGTGCCAAAGAATATGGAGTGCTTGTGTATAAGGGTTGTTGTTGTGGTCTCAGTGAAAGTATTGTAGTGTCTCATTGGTAAATTTTAAGATTTATTAGATGAGTTGATTGAGTGGGTTAATTGTTGGTCGATTTTATTAATATGGTAATTATTAGCAAGGAGGGGGATTCCCGATATACCACGAAGGTACAGGGAATATGTCCAGACTCACAAAGTGTGGAAGCACACGAGGAAATGTGGGCTGAATAAAGTCACAGGGGGATATTCAACACTACACCAACAAGAATGTAGCCTAACGGGGCCCTGTAGTCACTTTTCAGTAGTTCCTGCTTCCTCTATGCAATTTCCCCACACGAAGAAAAACGCAACGTTGGATTTCCGTTGTTTGGGAGATTGATTAAAAGTGAAACTAATTACTAGTCACCTAAATCGTTTTCTGATACAACCAACAAATCAGATGAAAACTGCAGTGGAAGTAAGCATACGAGGATGAAGGCCTTGTCGATTTTAAATATTTTTTAACAAAGTTTTTTGATTAAAAGATGTAAATCCCAAGAACCTCTTTCCAAGTTCAGTACTCGAGCAAGCCATTATCCATGAACCGTACTCAAGAGAGCAAGGGAGTTTATTTTAAACATAAGAGTGCAAAAAATGAAAGTTTTCTAATTACTACACTACACAAATCTTTTCCCTTTCAGTAATTCGATATAGCGCAGTGGATTAGTATTTGTATTACTATGCAATAAAATTGAAATATAAATTAAAATAGCAAAGTAATGAAACAAACTACACTAGCAGAGGAAAAACCATGAAAATGGACACCGATGTGAACCCCCCCAGGGGGGATGGGGAGTGGGCTCTGAGGAGCCTACTCAAATCTTTATTAGCTCTTTACAACATAGAAGAAGTGCGCTTTGGTACTTATATTTTGGATCCAAAGGCTTACAATTTAGTGAAAAATTAACTTTTGTGCAAGGGGGATCTCCGTGGGTCTTCCTTTTGCTCAATTTTGTGAAAATTCACCAAAGTTTCCTCCTCTTTTATTGTAAACCTGCAAATAACAATGATGAAAAGAATGTGAAAGACACTTTAAGAATGTCTTGGGAAAGTCTACAAAAAAGTTCTAAAAAATTCTAAGTAAAACTAGCTGAAAATGACTAAGTAAGGCAAGCTAGGAAGCTTGGCACTTGGCTTCTTAGGATCTTTGCTTGCCTCTTGAAAAGAATAGCAAGCAAGTCGCAAGCACTATGTGCCAAATAAATAAATTGAAAGCTCTTTAAACCTCTTAACCAGTACTTTTGAATTTCAACTTTGAACTTGCGAAAAGAGAGCTAGATATAAAAAATTAAAGAACTTTTAATCATTCAACAAGATCTAGATTTAGGAATTTAAATCTACTTTAGATACTTCTTTGAAATGTAGATCTAAGCAAAGTAATCGTAACCACAGTGAACTTGAAGGTTTTAGATCAAGAAGTGATTGAACCAGATGAAGCAAGAAATAGAAAGGGGATGGTGACGCCTCCTTGGTGAGAACAGAGGGATGATGCTTCTTCTTCAAAATTACTAGAGAAGAGGGAGAGCCCACTCACTCATCGGATGCTCCAGCTTAGATTTCCTGTACCAAACACTCAACAATTGCAAAGAGGATTAAAAACACCTATGTGAAATTATAAGAAGATAAGCAGCATTATAGATCCAGACAAGAAATCATATAAAACTTGGTAATCTAATATATTTCACGATAAGAAGTAACCTAACAAGAATCACTTCCTATTCTTACCGAAATGTAAATTTCTTTATAAAGACAAATAGTCCCAACAATTGCAAATATGAAAGAAACTTATACAGGTTACCTCAATGATTTATAACAAAGACAACATCAGTCAAAGATTCATGGATCCCACACCGAAATTGCCTCCAAAGCCTTTTATTAACAAATACTCCAAAAAATATTACAATGTATGCCAGCAGAGGTTCAACCTTCCAATCTTTGACGATGGAGAAATGACCTGCTTAAATAGAAAATGAGAGACCCAAGGGGCGCTACCTACACTAGCAAAAAGAGTTTAGTTGAACTGAATTGAAGAGAAATCAATGGGATGATTGCTAGTTTAAGTGGAGTGATAACATAGAGGAGGCACCACCTCAAATGAGGTAGGCGACCTCACTCTACCTACCAAGCCACATCAACCTCCATTTGCATGCTATCACCAAACCTCATGCTAATGTGCAGCCCAATAACCTCACGCGTGAGTCTTTATACCAAAAATATGTGTTATTACCCAAAGTTTGATATGTGGTACAACTTTACGACATTGATTTGTAATATTCATATGATGGGGGTCCACACTTACATGCTAGCGCATTCCTCAATCCATGCTTGCGATTTCCTAGATGTTTGACGTCACCCCCTTATAACCATTCGCTACTACAAACATTAACCAAGGTTTAACATGTGATGTCACATTTAAATGATGAATGACATCACCACCATTCGCTAAACCAAAGTGTGGCCCACACTTTAAACTTTGAGCTATTCATATGGAGAAAGTGTGACTTCAACCTTGGCTTTAAAAAATGGTAAGTGAAAACATGACTTTTAAATGACTTTTCCTCCTAAGAAGAATTCGCCCACATGGGGACCACCATGCCCCATCATCACTTAACCATTATAAAATCATTTATTTGACTTTTTCACTATTTTGACTTATGCCAAAATGATGCATTTTTAGCATTTAAGTGCCAGTTTGATGCTTCGTTAGCTGAATAATGTTCCATGGGATGTTTTAGGTGACCGAAACTCATGAAAAGTGGCCCTCGGTAAAGAGGATGCTCTGAGTGTGAAAACGAGCATACCCACGCCAAAAACAAACTCCAGACCCGCCAATTATTACATTTTGAAATTTTATAATTAAACCATTAAAAAATTGCTTAAAAATAATCTCGGAATCCGATGAAACTCTAGGGGGACCTAGTACATGTTCATACGACTCAATATTGATGCCTAGCATGCTCATATACATTGACACGTGAACTTTAATAACCTCCTAAGGCCTACCTGCCAAGCCAACCATTCCAACTTTGGAGGAGTGGTGGAAAACTTGAAAATTATACATCGCTTATTCAGCACTGCATAATTGACAAGGGAGAAAACACCTTGGAATGATCGTATTGACGTTTAATTCTTAGGAATCCAAGTCCTTTACAAAAGAAAAAGGTCATGCTAGTGCATTTATGACAACTTCCCCAAGGGGGTATGAACATGTGTTACAAAAAAATGAAGAGACTCCCAGAAAAAGCTTGGCGGACTTCTGAACTCTGAAGAACGAACAAGTATACTTGTTCTACTTTGCCAGCTCGCTCGAAAAATCCACCAAGTACAACTTAGGTGGTAACATCTGGCTCCAGCTGTGGGACGTGTGCTCGATCTAGTCATAGGGCAAGGAGAGGATACGAGAATCCCAAAATCTCTGGTTCATATAACCTATAAAAACTTCTCAACTTTACAAGAAAAACCTTAGTAGCACAAAATCTTGTAAAGAAACAATGAACCATAAATTGCATTATTGGAAAGTAAAAAAAAACAACTTTAACTAAAAAAATTGATTATTTATTCCTACGTACACAAAAGAAATGCAAAAAAAGTAAATGCTCACTTTAAGGAGCTTATTTTCCAATGTAAACAACCACCTTAACATTTTATCAAAATTTTAAAAACTTCACTTGTGTTTGGTTACCAACCAAAACAAGGATATCTTTAATAGAAAATGCAAACCTGCACGGATATTCGGGAGGGGTGGGCTGGATGGGAAATCATAGGCATGTAGAACTTCATCAAACTAGCATGTGCTCCTGCAGGCTTCTTCTATCCAATCTTGGATAGGGCTAATGTAGATATCTACACGATCAGAAAGATCAACAACTCCATCATACATATAGAAAGGGTTTATCGGTTGATAACTCTTTGTGTAAGCCCCAGGATGCTCCAAATCATGAGGAACATTTGAATGTGAAGATATAGGCTCAGACTGACATTCCATCGGTTGTATCCAATCTGACTTTTCAATGCACTACTTTTCTAGGTATTCGTTGCTAACACCTGTGTGTGATTCTAAATGATCATACAAGAACTCTACATGATCCTCTTCCATACCAAGATATCCAAAGGTCTCCAAGTTGACACTTCCCTCTCTTGATACATCAAAAATGGGCTTCTTAATGTATGTCCAATAATCATCATCCATACCTTTGTCAAATATGGGGGATTCTACATCCATGGCATCACATTCCTGGCTACAGTCATACTCATGTACACTATATTCTTCTTCAGAAAGTATGGTTTCAAAAATGTAACAAGGGAAAGAAATTTCCAAACTCTCATCACCATGAGGAGAACATGGAGTGTCATTATACACCATATAGACATCATCATAATTTTCTTTATAAGTTTCTATAATGGTTTCTTCTTGAGGCAAATCTAGAATACACATGTGATCAACCTTACCGAAACAATCTTGAGGATACTTCAAGTCTTCAGTAGTTTCTATCATGGTATTATGAAAAGGATAATCAATAACATCTTCAATCAAGGGACCTTCATCAATATCTTCAATGGGGTTGCTTGGGATATGTTGCTCAATGGGTTCCTCTAGCTTATCCACATCTTCCATATTTTATGTTGATGTGATATGAGGATGGTTTTCAACAATGTCTTCAGATGAGGTTTCTCCATGAATTTCTTCAATTAGATTGTCACGAATGTGCCTATCTTCAAAATCCTGCTGTGTATTTAGAGAGGCGTCATATTCTTTAATAAGTCATTTGATTTCTTTCTTTCTAAGGGATTTCTACACATTCGACGTTGTCTATGACAACTCGAGGAAGCTCCTCAATAGGAGTATTATGGACCTCTTCTTCACTAAAATGTTCGATAAGGAATTCCAAGTCTTCAACACTTTGTATCATGGCAAAAGGTCTGTCATATGTTTTCGTATGATACTCTATCCCAGATAGGTAGAAGGTAAAGATCGTTTCGAGGAATATTTCCAAACCATTCATACTACCCCTACCATCATGCCACTGCTCTAAAAACATCCAAAGGAAGCTTGGAAAGGAATTTATACACTTATTAGGAAGGCCCTGATAGAACCAACAACATGCCTCACCCTGAAAAGTACTAGCAAACATTTCCATCATATTGTCCTCATAAAGAACATTGGAGTCAGCCATCAATTGAAGGAAAGACTTGACATGCCAAATGGTTGAATCATCATAATTTCCATGGAAGACTGGAAGGCATTTATATATGTCCCCCACACCATGACCAAAGTTAGGAAAACCTAAGATGTTTGAGAAATCGATGGGATGAAAAAATTCAACTGTTTGAGCACCACATAGCTCCCTCAGTTCATCCATATTAGAAATCAACAGTGTGCATTTGATATAACCGTGGAACTTTGTACTGAACAGGTGGAGCTGTCAACTGATGAGCTTCAAAAATATTATCAATGTGTCACATGTGTTCATCTACACACAACAAAGCTTCACAAGTTTTTTGAGATAACAAGGTTTTATCCCTTCAATGTAGTCACCAAGTGAGAAGAAAAATATACATTTAAACACTCACAAAAAAAAAATTTGCTTTTATTTGTAAATTTATAAGAGAAAAAAGGTTAGTGGAGTCACTAGATGAAAAGTAAAGATCTACTCTAAACATTCATCAAACAAAGCAAAAACAAAAAAGTGGAAAACACAGTCGTATTCCGGGAATAAAAAGATTTATCCCCGGCAACGGCACCAAATTGTTGCCACCTAATTTGCACCTCAGGTAGTGTGCCAGAAATCTTCAAGGCACTAGGTGAGACCTTGGGGGAAAGCTCGAGCCAAGTGCTATCACCTGATACTCGGCTCCTCCATCTAGGCCATTTCCTAGCGAAGCCAATGGGGGTGGACCCTATAAAAATAAATCTATGGTTGTTACGAAGCAATAGATTTTCTAGGAGTTTTGAAAAGGAATGAATTTAAAGATTACTCACCAATTACTTTTACTGCAACTACACTGGCAACCCACATTTGCAAAGAACTCTTTCATTGTGGCACTGGTCTATTATGTTTTGGTTGCATAAGTTAATCTCGCAAATGTGTCTTAAATGATATGTGTTCATTTCATTAAGAAGTTACTAAGTATAAATCTACTTGCAGTAATTGGTGGGTAATCTTTAAATTCATTCCTTTTCAAATCTCCTAGAAAATATATTACTTTGTAACAACCATAGATTTATTTTTATAGGGTCCACCCCCCTTGGCTTCGCTAGGAGTTGGCCTAGACGGAGGAGTCGAGTATCAAGTGACAGCACTTGGCTAGAGCTTGCTCCCAAGGTCGCACCCAGTGTCTTGAAGATTTCTACCACATTACCCGAGGTGTGAATTAGGCAGCAACAAGTATTTTACTCATCAGCTATTCCAAATCTGAGATATCAAGAAGCATAAAGAACTATAACATCTTACTGTTGAAGACAAAATTATATATTGAATTATTTTACAAGAAATTAACTCACAATATATGTTAATGCTACAACAGCTAGATATGCATCCTAAAAATCATTAAATTAGTAAACACTAGAATCAAAGCTTGAATCAAACGTTGCTCTGATGAACGTGAATTTAATAGCAAGCTACAGCAAAATAAAAATGCAACTCATGCCATAAGTACATAAGAATGAAAAGAGGATGAATGCGCAGGCTTGGCAAATGGGACCCTCCGATGCTTTACTTGCACACTTAAACACAATCAGATCGCAAAGGCTTTGCTAACTACTTCATGAACTACTCTAGCAACATGAATTAACATCAATCTGATCTCAAAGAGCTTGAAGTCTGCAAATTCTATTAATTCAAAAGTTAAAAATTCCAAATTCTTAAGTTATCAAACCATCTATGTCTTGAGGTATTTATACAAAAGGTTTACAACGGCAAATGTTAAAATCACTCCTGATCTAAGGATGAGATCCCATATTATCTATCAGAGGGTCAAATTCAACCTTCAGATCCACAAAAATGGGTAAAATTCCACGAAATCCCAAAACTATCCAGATTTTATGCTAAAAGATAGGTATTTTCCGCACAAGTCGCCTAGTTTGACCAGCGTTGACCAAACACCTGCAAAGCTCTTTTCGTGAATTGATGGGTAATTATCCATCCTTGTACATCAAGAATCACGCCACATGTCTCAGATTTCACCCAGCTGTCCTGCAAGCATACGAACCTTGGAGTAATTACGGGAAGTTATGAAATCCTGTAATTTATGTTTAAAATTTTAATTTTAATGCCTAAATTTTGCAAAATTCGATTCATAAAAAGTAATGACAAGTGTACCTCATATGGTCAAATTTAAAGAAAATGTGGATGAAATATGAGGGATATGGAGGGAATTTGAAGGCAAAACATGGATTATATGACAAAAGTAAGCATAAAAAATGGTGTCCAACAAGGGATGTTGTTGTCTAGAAAGTGGGTTGCTACCTTAGGTGGATGGATCCAAATGGATTGGAGTTTTGCCACGATACATGCTTCAGAAGATTCATGGGTAGAGTTACATAATGAAAAGGATAAGAAATATCATGTCGAAAACCCTAAGAAACCCTCAAATGAGTATGTCTACAACACTGACGATATTGGAACTTACACTGGCTACTCTACCTTTTTGGCCCCACTTAAAGAAAAAATGAAAGATGAAAAGGTAGATGATATATTGAAAATGAACTTTGACGGTGCTCATTCCAGAGTTGGGAAGGGGGCAGGTGTTGTCATCACATCACCTAAAGGGCAAACCTTCAACTTTGCCTATAAATTGGAGTTTGATGCAACAAATAATGTAGCCGAGTATGAAGTTATTTTACTTGGGTTAGAAATGGCTAAAGACATAGGGATTAAGATGTTAAACATTAAAGGCGACTATAATCTAACTATCCTCCAAGTAAAAGGCCAATTTGCATGCAAGTGTCAAAGACTAAAGAGGTATAGGAATGCAGTATGGGATAATATGGAATTTTTTTATGCTTTGAACATAGTTGCAATTCCTAGAGAGCAAAATAGCATGGCAAATCTATTAGTAGTAGCAACCTCAACCCTCCAACCCTCACAAGACCTGTTCGATGGTGATGGTAAACTAGAGATAAATTTTAGACCATCAGTCCCAAACAATATGGAGCATTTGCAAGTTTTTCGGGATGATGAACAAATTCTTAGATTTATCCACAATGTTGAAGAGTTCTCCAATTTCAATGTCAATCATCAAGAGCAGGGTAAAGAGTATCAAGATGAAGGTGATCAGCTTAGGAATCCAGTTTCACATGGGCTTGTAACACTTGAGCACATTTTTTACAGACATGATGGTAGAAAGAATAATATTGATTCAATGAAACCTGGAGATTACATAGAAATCAATATTGGATCAGATAAAAACCGAAAATTGATAAAAATTGGAAAAGGGACATCTGAAAAGGAAATGAATGACTTAATAAACTCGGTTAAAGAGTATAGGGATGTATTTGCCTTCGCATATGATGAGCTTAAGGCATATCGAGAATATGTATTTCAACATACCATTCTCTTAAAGAAGTCAAGCCTTTCCGACAAAAACTTAGACAAATAAATCCCAAGTTAACCCCTATAGTTAAGAAAGAGCTTGAAAAAATGTTAGTTGCGGGGATTATTGCACTAACAAAATTTCATCTTGGTGCTCTAACTTGGTAGTGGTAAGGAAGAAGAATGGTAGTCTAAGGATATGTATAGATTTTAGGAATCTAAACATTGCTTGTCAGAAGGACAATTACTCGTTGCCTAATATGGAGACCCTCCTCCAAAGAGAAACAGGTGCAGGCATGATGTCAATGTTAGATGGACTTTCAGGGTACAAACAGGTAGTGATTCAGAAGGAAGATAGACATAAGACTACCTTTACCTCCCCTTGGGGTACTTTTGAATATTTGACGATGCTTTCGGTTTGTTGAATGTTGAGGCCACCTTTCAAAGGGCCATGGACTATGCATTCAAGGAGTTGATTGTTAAGATCATAGAGATTTATCAAGATGGCTTAAATGTTTTCTCAAAGGAAAGACCAAGTCACATAAGCCATCTTAAGCAAGTCTTTGAAAGATGTAGGAAATATGGTATTTCTCTTAATTTGGCAAAGTTTGTTTTTGGAATTGATGAAAGAAAACTCTTAGGACATATAATTTCCAAAGATGGTGTAAAAGTTAACCCTGAGATAATTGATGCCATTAAAAAGATTCCCTTGCCTAAGAATGTCAAAGCTCTCCAATCTTTTAATGGGCACATCAATTTCATTAAAAATATTTATTCCAAACTTCGCTGAGTACATGAAACCTTTACAAAAGTTGTTGAAAAAGGATGCTAAGTTTGAGTGGAATGATGAAGGTAGAGAAGCTTTCACATGCATTAAAGAAGCCATCACTAGATCTCTTGTCTTAGTCAACCCAGATTATTCCAAAGATTTCATGATTTTCTCCTTTGCATCCGAGGATACCATTGTGGGGGTTTTGCTCTAGAAAAACAATGAAGGAGGTTGCTAGAGCCTAGGATTAAGGAGAATAGTTGAAATTGGTTGCTAGAATCAAGGAAGTTGGTTGCTAGAATTGAGGAGAATAGTTAACTGGTATCCCTCTCAAAGCAGAAATAGGACAAGATGGGAGAAGTTGTGGAACACACCAAGAAAGTTGTGTGCACACACAAGTGAACCAATGAAGAGAGAACACAAATAGCAATATGAGGATCGACTAGCAAGGTGGAAGACTGCAAGGATAATACTGTACAGTGCCATACAGCCTTACAGGGTATAGCAGTTTCTCATATTTTTGTGAAGGCATATTGTTTCTTTTCACCGAGCTATAAATCTCAGGTTGAGGTGTCCTTATAGTTGTAAGTTTTTGAAGGAATAAAAGCTAGTTTAAAGGACAAAATTCTTGTGTGTCATGTTTATGCTTACATTGTTCATTTTCAGCTATATGTGTGATTGTTGCATATTTAGAAATATGTATTTCTATTGTTAAATAAATTCAGATTTGATTTATTTAATTAAAAGAAACATAGGACAGCAGTCACCTAGGGCCTAAAAATTTACACATTTCAAGAACAAGTAGTTACATTTCAAACCAAAAACATAAAAAAAATGGGGAAAATTCCTTAAAGCATCTACACTAACCCTAACCCTAACCCTAAAAGTGAGCCTCCAAACTTACAAACAATGCCTCTTAAGCCTCCCTTGAGAACACTAATATTGGATACTTTCTGAGCATTTTTCTTGTTGAAGAAAGAACTCAAAGTTGGATAGTTCTTTTTGTGAGGTTTGGAAGTTGCCTTCTAGTTCTATATGCATTTGACCCTCTTTTCGTTGTTTGATCATGTGCAAGTTATCCTTGAGAATATTACTTCCTGAACTCTAGAGCTACATGGTTAATAGTTCCATACCAATATCATGGGCGCAGAGTAAGGGCTTTGTTCTATTCTTGCATCTTGAATCAATCTCTCAATTCCTATCTTCTATTGATAAGGGTACCTATAGAGTCTAATATTTGGTGGATTGACATTAACATTGAAATCCACTTGCCTCTTGAGTGGAAGTCTTTTGTATTCAATAAGAACATTGAGATGTCGTTTAAGGATACTTTGTAACTCCGGTACTTCATAGTTAGTTTCTTCACATACATGGATAGCATGTCACCTTGCAATAACATTAATAAGTGCCCCCTCCTTTTTGGGTAACTTCTCCATTCAATGCGAGCTAATGATTTGTGAGAGCGAAAAAATGAACCCATTGAGTTAGTATTGCTTGTCTACTAGCTTGAACCTAATGAAGAGTTTGTTTAAGTTCATAACAAAGTTGCCTAAAATTTTGAGCCATTGTACTAACAAGACCACATCAATTCCCCCTGTTACATAGTACCAGTACCAGCGCACCTTCAAATGCGTCCCCAAGGAGAGAGGGTCATTTTTTTCAAACCAAGAGGGGGGTTATCCAACATTTTCTGAGGGATGGTTATGGCCAAACCCTTTGGTTTTGTCTTTAGGAGTACTATGTCTTAGTAGCACTGTTGGCTGCCCTTTGTTGGGGTTTTTAACCCTGAGGTTGGTGTCTGAGGCTCCCAGGGACAGATCACTGGATCACATGACCCCCCACTTGTTTCATTACTCCAATGACATTTCTTTCAGCTGTGAGGCTTTTGTCTCTCTTCTAGGTCACCTCAAGCACCCTCCTGGTCCCTCTGCAGACTAGCGCCCTCTCTCCTTGGGCCTCTTCCACTAATGACGTCATCATCTCCACCAAGCCGTATTGCTTGTTTTGGGGGACGCGTTGACGGATTATCAACATTATTGGGGTTAGATGGGGCATGATGTCCCCCCTGCTTACTCCAGCCTTCAGTTCATAGTAATTTGCTCAATTTTAGCTATTTTAGTCATTTTTGGGTAAACTCTAGGGGAAATGCCCCAGGTTACCCACAGATTTGATTATTTTATATTATTTTATGTCATAATTTTAAGTTGACATTTTATAATTTCAAATTGACATTTTAAGGCATGTCGGCCTGGTTTACTTGTAAAATGTGAGCGTGAGAACATATAAATAGATCTCCTCACTTCATTTTCAAAACACAACTTATGGGACAAAACTCAGTATGTTACATTTTTACCCAAGATAGTCTCTTGGAGTGATGTGCACCTCTTGGAGGGTTTTTTCTCTTACTCTTGTGGATGAAGTTGGATGCTCTCTTTGGTTTGCTCATGCTTTGTGGATGCTAGAATGGTTAGAAGAACTCATGCTCAAGTAAGTCTACTCCATTTTTAGACTTACTTGATGAATGGTAGGTAAAATTTGCTTCTTGAATGATTGGATGGTAACCCTAGTGTTGTATTCTCTTTTAATAGGGCCTTTTATCTACTTTCTATCCCATTTGCATGGTGGAAAACCCTCCCAAGAAAAGATTTTCCTTAGTTTAGCCTTAGATCTCTAACTTTGCCCTAGTTTAGGCTCTTGAAACGAACCCTAGATGTTGTTTCAAGAAGCCCTAATCTAGTAGACAAGGAGAAATACCTCCAATAGGAAGTTTGGTCACCTTCCTCTAGGCTAGGGTTTAAACCTTAAGTTGTCATTTTTATCAAATTACTCTTGCATTTTCATGTGTATTTATTGCATTTTGCATGGCAGATTAGATTTAATTTAGGACTTTAGGTCTGTAATTTTATGTCTAAAACCCTAAAAAAAAATTATATATATTCAATTTTTTGCCTTCCTAAAATTCCAGCCCTTCTTCCTATAAATTCAGCCTGCCCTTTTGCGAAATTTTAGGAGCCCTAAAAAATATGAAATCCTACAAAAACCCTAAAAACTGCCCTAAAACAGTCCTAAATCTGCCCTAAAAGCCATAGCGGACTCCTCTTCTTTCCTTTTTCTCCTATCCTCCTCTTCCTCTTTCTTCCCTCACCTCCCTTCCTAGGGTCTCAGCCCTCTCCTTTGGCAGCCACACTAGGGTTGTTACAGCCCTTCTTCTACCTGCTGCCTACAGTCTGCAATAAATTGCATGGCTGTCAAACTTTAACAGTCCCCTTTACCTGCAACATCAACACACAAAAGACAACGAACCAAAGTCAATCATTAATTGAAACTTGTTACTGCTTATTGGCTGCCCTATTATTGGTGATTTCAAGGTCTGAAACTACATATCTTTTGCTTACATACAGTCTGAAAACATACTCTTATTGCATAGATGTTGACAATCATGCATTTGTGATAAAGAGGTGGAAGTAGTGTGGTGTACTTAAATTGCATAAAACCTTATCTCATACATCTTCCTTGGTTTCATAAGAATCACTCTAACTATCATAAAAGGGGACTGTCATATTGCTGCTACAATTACATCAGTCCTCATATTTATCATTGAAATGTTATTGGTTGGTTATATACTGCTGTCATTACACACATATTGAATGGTATATGGTTATGTGGTTGATGATCTGTTGTTATTGGTGAATAATCTCTTATGTGCTATAATGTTATTGCATGCCATATATCACTGGTTTGCGTATCTTTGGGATTGAACACATTGACTTGGTATATCTACATTTGCATCTACAAGCACTAGATCTAAGTAGTATGTCTTCTTCATTCATAAAATCTAATTAATTAAAGGAACTGGTCACTAACTTGGTTATCCAGAAGACATAGTTTTCTTTGTCATAAGTGTCTTGCAGATCGTAAACGGACTCTCCCCTTGGAAGTTACGACACTCCAAAGTAGTTTGGAGGAGTGACTAAGGTGATAGTGGTCACTTTCTCCGTGCATTTGTTCATCGGAATACTAGCTCTGCTAGTTCATCCAGTAACACCCCCTATGGATACTGTAAACATATATGTCGCTAGCTCATAATCCTCCATGACTAGCATATGTGCATGTGTGTGTGTTTTGCTAGGTCATAAATCATAGTACTTCATGACTAACATATATATATATATATATGCTAGTCATGAGGTATTATGAACTACCAACAAATATATATATGCTAGTCATGAGGTATTATGAACTACCAACAAATATATATATATATATATATATACCAACAAATATATATATGTTAGTTTTTGTACCTAGGCAGATGTTCCCTAGGTGACTTTATTTTGCCTAAGTCACTTAAAGAGGGAAAAAGGTGACCCTCACATTAAATGTCACTTAATGAGACTTTATAACCATAAAGTCACTTTTTGATAAATTTAAGTGAGTGAGTAATTTTATTTATGAGAAATAAATAAAAGGGATTTTTACTCTCATTGATTCTCATCCATTGGATTAGATTTCTTTTCCACCGTTGGATTAGAAACTCACTTAGGGTTACTCAAAAAGGCTGAGGGAGGCAAAAGGGTTTTTTACTTTTCATTTTTTCAGGAGAAGAGAAGAGTGCTGGGAGAGAAGAAGAGAGAGCTGAGCAAGGGTACGATTTTCCAGAAGAGAGATCACACAGAAATCGAGGAGCATTTAATGCACAGAAATCGAGGAGCATTTACCTTCATTTATTGCTGGTACGGTTGCACAAGAATCGAGGAGTACGGTCTGCATTTATTGAACTGTATGGTTTGCATTTAATGCCCAGAAAATCGTGGTACGGCCTGTAGAGTATGGCCTGCTTTAATGCTGCACAGAAATCGAGGTACGGCCAGCATTTAAGTGCTGCACAGAAATCGAGGTATGGCTGCATTAATTCTGCACAGTTTTCGAGGAGGTACAGCTGCCATTTATTGCTGTACGGTCTGCATTTATTAGGCACAGAATTTGAAGTGTACGGCTGGTGTTTTTGCTAAGCACAGTTTCTAGATTTTGGGATAAAATCTGTGGTGGAGATAAGTAGTATTTTCACTGTATTTCTGTCCTATATTTTTGCTGAAGAAATAAATCTCTCTCTCTCTCTGACTGGTTTTCCCCGTGGGGGTTTTTCCAAGGCTGATTAGCCAAAAATCTCTGAGTCAAATTTATGGTGTGACTGTCTATGTGTTTATTTCTGCCTGTTAGTAATTTTACTGTGTGTTTAAAATTGTTCGGCAATTTTTTTAAGTAGCTCTCAGCCTATGCAAAACCAGCTG